>JASAND010022519.1:0-11212 GCA_030248195.1 Trissonchulus latispiculum | reverse complement strand
TAACTACATTATTAGTACTCATTCATTCCATTGACATTCATACTGGTTTGAAACGGTCGAGGTTTGCTCCCATCACATTGTGTGGGCTGGCGCGAAAGCGTCTTCTAAAATGTCACTACAGTTTGGGAAATAATTCCAACTTAAGCTTGGTTCGATTGTGCCCGGGTGGCTCAATCTGTAGAGCGTTGGCCTAGACAGCCACAGTTTGTGGGTTCGATCCCCACCTCGGGCCCGAATTTTTTGGTCGGATGTGCTGGAAAGTGACAATCTTAGTTTCGTTTGTTCTTTCATAAGTCAAAACGGGGGTAATCTCAACCGTTTCATGTTTATGTGCCAAAGCTCGAAAACACATGCACTGCGTGAGCGAATTTTGTGTCGGTTTAGAGCTTTAGAACACATGCATTGCGGCCAAATTGTTTTGAAGTGAAGGGTCCAATTTGCGGGGGGGGGGGGTTCAGCCGTTAGCGCAAGAGACGTCACGCTTTTAATACATAGTCAGTTGGTTCAATGTGCGTCTGTTGGGTGAGCTTCTGCGCAAAAACATTGCAAGTAAATTTTTCGAAGTGATGGATCTACTTTTGGAGGGGACTCAGCCGTTATCGTGCAGATCATGTCGCAAGCTTAATAACTAAGAGCGTGATGCTTGTCACACACTTTTAGTTATTATGTACTCTTGGTAGTATAGATGACTAATGCGATCACAAAGAACAAAAACAGTTTCCACATTCAGAATTAACGCTTTCGCTTAAAAAGCTGGGACGATGCGATGGTTGCTGTGTTATGATTACATGCGAGCAGTTTTAGTGGCAGTAACCGTATGGTAGCTTCAAATCTAGCTACTTTGGCCGGAAAGCCCTGTTATGTTTTGAGAATTTCAGGTGAAGAGTGAGGTGGTCGCAAATGGGGTCAAAACATGGATGAATATGAATGAATGAATGGGTAAGAATTTCCATTCGATCATCAAAACGACTGTGCTCTCGCCTCTGGCAAGGCTTCCCTGGACACAGTTTCATAAAAATTCTGCTCGCATGCGAGTACTAGCATGCTAGTACTCGCAAGCCTAGTGCGAGTTACAAGTGCAAGCGTTTCATATAGATTTTCAGGAACTCGACAAAACTTAGCTACGATTTTGCTGCTACAACTAGCACTAGCACTGCTAGTGCGAGTTACAAGCATGCTAGACTAAGTTTCGTTGAAAATGATGATAAATCTTGAAAAAATGTTATCTTTTCTTTATCTGAACGAAACCATTTATAATTTTAGGACACCACTAAGAACATACTTCATGCCACTTTGTGAAACTTTCCAAACAAAAATTTTAAAACCGCAAAAGTTAAAGCAGATTTTCTGAAAGTTCTCTAGTCAATATTTACTAGAGAACTAGACAACTGCTAGTAGTTTTATGAAACTGCCCCTGGATTCCATCCCTACATGCAATCATCGAATTTAAACTGCATACCTGTTTTCACAGAATAATGGAAACTTAATTAATAGCGTTTCATTAGGGAAGCTGTATTTTTCTGAAATTGCAGTTTGCTTAGATTTTAAAAGTATTTGACCCTAGGATTAAAAACCTGGATGGTCTATACGATTACTTGTCTTGAAGCACGATAAGCTATTAAAATAAAACATGCGGAATTGTAAAGAAAGCACCACCTATTCAGAGCTGTCCTTGTTTACATCTAAAGAAAAACCAAACACGTTGCCAACTTCGTCCACGCAAACAGAAAATAATCCGTTACAATTGCTGGTTTTATCCGATGTCAAAACCAAGTCTAGGATCAAATCTATGCATCAAATTTTTTGTCCAGTTATAAAACAATCTTCTTCACAGGAATTAAGGTGCTGGTTCAGGTATTTGTAGCAAAATTTGAGACTTTGTCATAGTCAATTCTTGGAGTTCAACTATAATTTTCAGGCTTGTTACAAATAGGTACAGTACAGCTCGACTGTTGGACTTGGGCATGCGATAACAGGAAAACAATCTTGGACATGGATTTCTTGAAATGTAGGAGAGCTTAAAAAGGCGACCAGTTCAGATTAATAGTAAGTAAGTTCAGGATTTTGAGGAAAATGTTAAATTTATTTGATTTTCTTCAATGGTTCCAAGTTTGGACGCTTATTGCTCTCGAATAGAAAGCCAAAACGCGAAACGAAGACTGTCCTCGGCAACTGTCCCAGAAATGCGTGTAATGCCGTTTTCTTATTGCTTGCATGTGTAGGGAATATGGGTGTATATTCATATATTTGTGTGTAACGCTCAACACTTCTTCTTTCCCCTAGCTAAGTGCTGGCTTGTTGCCACATATGCACTAGTTGGTCGGGGAAGGCTGGGTTGGACTGGGTTAGCTTTCCCGTTGGGAGTTCCCCAATTTACATGTATGTGTTACACTGCTATTGGTTGGGAGGGTTCACTTAAAGCCTCCTGTGGGTCACAATCAAATCCCCCTTTCAAACTCAGTGTTGGGTTTCCTTTGTCACGTTTGGTTGTTTTCTCCTCTTGTAGTATTTGTATTGTGTGCATTCGCCACTGGGCTCCCTTGTGAACACAGTTGGGTCCCTCCATCTGTATTTCCGTGCTCTCCCGGCTCTTGCGTAAGTTATTATTGTGTTCTCTGTGTTTGTAACAGCCAGTCTGGCCTTGTTTAGCTACGTTATTTACTATTCTTGTTATAACTTGTGTTGTGTACTTTCTGTTGCGATCTGTACTCATGCTGTATCGACAATGTCGTGATCTAAGCCCACATCTATCGAATTGTTCTGATGTTAGAATGTATCTGTTTAAATAAGCTGAGTAATTGTTGTAACGAATCATTCTGGTTAATGACAAGTCAGTAAAACACAACATTTGGCGACGAGGTATGGCAGTACACTCAGGTTTTGGAAGCCCTCCGATACCATTCTTGGCCACTCCGGGTGAACCATCAATGTCTTGGAAGATCTGGAAGAAGGGTTTCAGAACTATCTTCTCGCGAATGGGGGCATGGAGAATCGGTTCGGTGAGCAGCGTCGGGTTGCGCTTTTTGTCAACTGCGTCGGTGCTGAAGCCCTACGAGTCTACTACACGTTGCCAGGATCCGAGAACAACGACATCACGTTGGAGCAAGCCATGGATCTGATTGGGAGTCACTACGATGCAAAGGCCAACGTAGTGGCAAACCAATACAAATTCAAACAGGACCCCAGGAATCTGTAGACCAGTGGATGGCCGATCTTCGCTTTCTCATAGCCGACTGCGACTACGGCGAGCTGGAAGACCAGATCTTACGGGATCAAATTATAGAGCACACATCTTTGCCACGATTGCGCGAAAGGCTGTTGATGGAAAGGGAACTTTCGCTGGAAAGAACTCTTCAGATTTCGAGGCAAATTGAAGCAGCTCTTTCCGAAGCGAAACTGCTCACTCAAAAGGATCTATCCGTTCACCAAGTTCATGCTAGCGGGAGCAAGAAGGGCAGCTTTCAGGGTCACCAAGGAACCAGTCAAAGCGACAGCCGTCATCGTCCCCTAACCAAACAAGCCGGGCCTTCGTATGCTACTACTGGGTGCCCCTAGTTGTGGTGGTGGTGGAGGACACAATGGCAAATCATGTCCAGCGTCCCGTACAACATGCAATGGTTGCGACGGAAGAGGTAACTATAAAAGGGTGTGTCCTACTCACTCCTTGGAGGCTGACATTGGGTTCATTGGGGAGGAAGAAAAGGATGAAATTATAATTATTTGAGTCGTAACAATTTTTCAAATTTTTCGTGTTTAAATTTGTGGTAGAAACGTTGAAAAGTGAAAGGAAGATGTTGTGATCTGTACTCATGCTGTATCGACAATGTCGTGATCTAAGCCCACATGTATCGAATTGTTCTGATGTTAGAATGTATCTGTTTAAATAAGCTGAGCAATTGTTGTAACGAATCATTCTGGTTAATGACAAGTCAGTAAAACACCACACTTTCCATCTATTATCTGTGTCATTTGCCGGTCTACGCGCCATTATTAAACTATATTATTCAGTTGTGTTGTTAGGGCATTATTTACGAATAGCTAGGTTAGCGTGTAAGTGTAACATCAGTTACTGGCGAGGCTACCCCTGACTGGCTCTTGATCAGACAGGCGCGTTTATCCATTGGGTGCAGTTCCAGTGGCAAGTCGTTGGTAATTACGACACTTCCGCTACATTCGTCTGCCAAGACGCAATCTGGTTCTTCTGCGATTTTTTTTCTTCTCTTTACGGTTTCGTTTGGCGATCGGGAGAAAGGGCAGTACGCCGCTCCCCAACGACTTCGATTCGACCTGTGATTACCTGGAACTTTCTGAAGCGACAACTGGAATTTGGAAAAGCAGTACACCGCTCCTGATATTCGAACTTACGTTCGTTTCGAGACTTCTCTTCGTCAGAAGAGTCATATCAGGATCGACGCTTACGAACGGCAGTACGCCAGTACCAAATTTCGAACGCATGTTTTACGATACAAAATCCAGGAATTCGGGCCGGCAGTACTCCACTCATAAACCCGAATCGCCACGATCGCTCAATAATAAGAACAGTATGTTCGTCCTGCAATTGTCTGCGCCGCTTTTACGAATCTACGTACCTAACTTTCGCTTTCATATTTTGATCTCTGTGTAATTCTTGTGTTTTTCTCTTTTGGGGTACATTATTTCAGATAGTTTAGGGACCTTTTTCGGGATTACTTTCCGGGATTACGGTGTGCTTTCCATCTATCTGTGTCATGTGCCGTTATTAAACCATATTATTCAGTTGTGTTGATAGGGCTTTACTGTTAGGACATATAGGTTAGCGTGTACGTGTAACATCTGTTACTGGCAAGGCTACCCCTGTCTGGGTCTTGATCGGCCAGGCGCATTTATCCATTGGGCGCAGTTCCAGTAGCAAGTCGTTTGTAATCGCTATATTACAATACTTCCGCTACACATGAGTTGTGAGATATCCGTGTTCAAACAATCTGGTAGCGATTTTCAAAATTTCCCATTTTCGCTGCTGTGGTTAGGTAGAGATGCCGTAGAGAGATCTCCATTGGGTACAAAATTACCTATAGCAATACAAATTCGGACAATACTTGGCCGATGGACTAGCGCTCTTATAGCTGTCGAAATCTTGCAATATTTGATTTTTTAAAAAATGGTCATTTTTGGACATCGAAAATCAATTTTAGCTGTTACCTCTTGAGGTGGTGGTATCAGTACCGTTGTGGGCTTTGAATGGCAACTGTGAACTAAAAACTGAATCAATTGGCTTGATTTGGTACATTTGCTCTTTATTTATATTCATGTTCATTACATTTTAAGAGGAAATGTATTACAACCTTTTAATTTAAACATCTCCTTCAATTCTTTATGAATTCGTTTGAAATTTTGCTTGCAAGCTTTATTACTTTATACGCTCAAGCCGTTTTTAGTTTTTCGTAAAAGTGCACTATTTCTTTTTGCTTATTCTGAAATATTAATCTTGCCTACTACTTTTTCCGAAAACAAAGAAAACTGCCTGAGCGTATGCAGATATAAAACAGATCTGCAAAATTTGGTTAGCTTAGGTATTCATTCACAACTTTTCATTGTTTGCTTTGGTTTGAGAAATTCGCTGATTTAGTTAAGTTCAGTTAAATACTGCACATAAGTAATAAAATGCCAACCTCTAAAACCCAAGACTTTTAATTTTTGTTTAAAATGATCTTTACTTTAACATTGCTTGTGCAAACGGTCAACGTACCTCAGCCATGTCTAAAATCATCTATATATGTATGTCATTTGAAAGCGCATTTTTTGCTCTTTTAGGTGGCCGAGTCAAATGTATGAAGCTTGAATAAAGTTTTGACCATCTACGCATGCGCAAAGCCATGATGGTAGCTAAAGTTTGTCCAATAATGAAGGGAACGAAATTGTTTTGTTTATACTGATTTAGCGGAACATTATCCTTTGATCGTGGCCGCTTTTCCATCTTTGACTGACTATTACTCGCGACTTATTCCATGGAAATATTTTTAAATTGGATTTTCAGGACCGCTTATGTGTCAGCTTTCATGTGATCTGTATGGTTTTTCAATATTTGAAAGCAGATTTTTTCGAAAAATACCACTTTTTGGCCCAAAATTTTGGCAATGCGAATCTGGCAATATTGATTAAAAATATCATAACCATGAAGCTTAATCTGCGCTGAATCCGACAGCTGATTTTTCACAAGTTGTACTATGTCGCATTGATTTTACGCAGCCAGTATAACGTGTCAAAAATCAACTGAAATAGGAAAATTGTTTAAAAATTCGTTGCGGGGCAATATAAATCATAGCCACGGGATTCAGCGCAGAATAAACTTCATGATTATGATATTTTAACTCACTATTGCAAGGTTCGCATTGCCGAAATGTTGTGCCAAAAAGTGGTATTTTTCTAAAAAATCTACTTTCAAGTTTTGAAAAACCACATAGACCACATGAAAGCTGACACATAGGGGGTCCTGAGAATCTAATTGAAAAATATTTTCATGGAGTGAGTCGCGAGTGATAGCCGTCGTCAAGGTTGAAAAAGTGGCGAAGATCAAAGCATTTTGAAAATCGAAAAAATTGAATATAACTATTCCAATTCTTGACGAAACGAGCTGACATATTGGATACAATGTCCTTGGAATTTACTGATTCCACTGATTCAAGGCCAATTACTAGAATCTACTGATCCTTCAAAACCTAAAAACGTCAAGAACCTAGTAACCAACCTAAGTCAAAACGTTTTCCAGGATAAATAATGTAAATTGTAGCAAATTGCGAATGAATTTCAACGACAATTGCTCCTTTAAATCCCATACGTATACGAACCAGAACCAGCATATTAAACAAGTTAAAAATACTAATCCGAGCCGGTGAGGTGGTCGAAGAAAGAAGAGAACAATATTATAACATATTAATGTTATGATATAATAATTTCTTTAGCTAGTGAAGGGTTTATGTGCGCACCGTTCGACGCTTGAGGTTCTATCTTGTGTAAGTGGGAAAAATAAATAATGGGGGGCGTATTTTCACCAGTGAGGGGGGTGGGAATTTTCATAGCTTCCCTGGATCTTTGGGTCTGGGGGTGGAATCTTGGAAAAAGTTGGTGGTCGACCCAAGAAATGTGATGGAGTATAATACCACCCCAACCCCCCCCCCCCCATAGGTGTACCTTGAGAAATCGTTGGGGGAGGGGGTAGCCGAAATTAGGGTGGGTGGGGTCAGCCGGTTTGAGGTGGGGTGGGGTCCGGAAAAATCGAATTTGGGGGGGGTAAAAAAATTTTTCGGTCAAAAATTTAGAAAAAATTCGCGAATTCGCTGAAAAAACGTTATTTCCAACTAAAAATCAACAATATTTCTTCATTTTTGCTCATTTAGTCGAAAAACTTGGATTTTTTGGCAAAACTTCGAATTTTTGCAAAAAATTTCTAATTTTTACTAAGTTTGAGGCAAAATTTTCAAAATTTTGAGGGTGGGGTCTGGAAAATTTGGGTGGGTGGGGTCTGGGATTTGGCCATTTGGGGGTGGGGTCTGCCTCCAAAATTTCGAGGGTGGGGTTGGCACTTTTCCATTTGGGGGGTGGGGTTCCCCCCACCCCCCCCCCCAGGTACACCTATGCCCCCCCCCCATAGTTTCCCTGGAACCTTGGGTCTGGGACTGGGGGCATAGGTGTACCTTGAGAAAACGTTGGGGGAGGGGGTAGCCGAAAGTGGGGTGGGTGGGATCAGCCGTTTTGAGGTGGGGTGGGGTGCAGGGAAATCGAATTTGGGGGGGGTAAAAATGTTTCGGTCGAAAATGCTAAACAAGCGTTATTTCCAACTAAAAATCAACAATATTTCTTCATTTTTGCTCATTTGTTCGAAAAAACTTGGATTTTTTGCAAAAATTAAGAATTTTTCCAAAAAACGGACTTTTTACTAATGTTGAGGCAAAATTTCAAAATTTTGAGGGTGGGGTCTGGCAAATTTGGGTGGGTGGGGTCTGCCTCCTAAATTTCGAGGGTGGGGTCGGCACTTTTCCATTTGGGGGAGGGGTTCCCCCCCACCCTCCCAGGTACACCTATGCTGGGGGGGGGGGGTAAATCTTGGCCGACCTCCGATATATGATGGGGGTACCCCCCCCTAGAATTCGGACCTCAGAAATTTCGAAAAATGGCCAAAAAATGCAAAATTTTCTGTAATTTAGCCCGTTTTTCATCAAAATAGGGCTTGTTCTTAACGTTATAGGTGTTTTTGCACCGTTTTAAAGCGATTTTAGGCCAAAATTTTAGAAAAATTTTTCAAAAAAATGACCATTTTTCGACCAAATTTAGCTAACTTTTTGGGTCCAAAATCGTTGGGGGGGTTCGGGTGGGGCTAGCCAAAAGTTGGGGGAGGGTAAGTAAAAAAATCTGGGGGGGGGGTAAATTTGGTCAAACATTTTGGGGGGGATACCCCCCCCCCCCCCCCCCCCCCCAAAGGAAACTGCCCCCCCCCTCAGAAATCTCGACAAATGGCCCAAAAATGCACGACTTTCGGTAATTTACCCCGTTTTTCTTCAAAAGTAGACCTATTTTTAACGTTTAGGCGTTTTGCTCCGTCTTAAAGCGATTTCAAGTCAAAATATTAGAAAAATGTTTCAAAAAATGACCATTTTTTGGCCAAATTTAGCCAACTTTTTGGGTCCAAATATCTGTGGGAAGGGGTTCGGGGAGGGTAGCCGAAACTTAGGGGAGGGTATGTCAAGAATTCTAGGGCGGTTAAAGTTGGTCAATAATTTTGGGAAGGTATATATTTTCAAAAAACTACCCAAACGACCAAAATTTTTTCAGCTAAAAATGGCCCTTTTCGACATAAAATCTACTATTTTCGACATAAATATAATAAAAACTCCTATTGCGTTTTAAAACCAATTTTTTGACGTTTTTAGCTATTTCTAAACAATTTTTTCAAATTTTTTCCGAAAATTTTTGAACTGAGCTCGACTTGGGTGGAGTAGTCTAGGTCGGGTGGGGGGAGTGGGGTTTGGCCTACTCGTGGAGGGGGGTCTCACAGGGGTCAAACTGTAGCCTGGTACACCTATGCCCCCAACCCCCATCATACAGCCATGGAGGGGGAAAACCCCACCCCCTTTTGGGGGGGGGAACCCACCCGACTCCTGGACCAAGGGTTGGAGCTATGAGCTCCACAACATAGCAGCAGAAAGCGCGACTCTTTCTTACCTAAGTGTGCAAAGATCAGCTACTTTGGTTCACTCCTGCTCATTTTGACATTTTGAAAATGACACCTAGTTTTTGGTCCAACCATGCCAAAATTTTGCAAAATATTGGGCCGGTGTAACTTTTGACTGGGTTGGGCTAGAAAAGTTTTGCAAATATCTGCAATGATGGCAAGTCTTCCTCTTTGCACACAGCCAAAATTAGATCGATCCGATGCACCGTTAGTCTGGCACACTGCCAAATGTGGCTTGGGAAGAACCCACTTTGGGGGAAAATACCAACCCGATTTCTTTTGAAAAATTTTTTAACAACCAAGCAGGGAAACATTTCGACACTTAGCACGGTACTATCGAGGACGCTACATCATCCTCTGGTGTCAGATTTGGATAATTTTGCTTCTCTGGCTAGTTAGGGGCCAAAAACCCTGAAAGTTAGAGACCAAAATCCCTGAAAGTGCCATTTCGGTACTGGAGGATTTTAACAGCCAATTGAACGTAAAACACCGTTCTCTTTCTATATACACGATAGACCAGTGGCACACCCAGAGTTTTCAGACAGGGGGGGGGGCGGCAACAATGTTGAAATTTTTAAAAATTTATTTCTGCACATGTTTTTGTGCTTTGAGAACAACATGTAGCTGTAGTAGTAGTAGTAGTTGTAGTACATATATATATAGTTGGTTTAATTGGCTGGTTAGTTAAATAGAATTAATCATTCTCAGAAATGCAAAAGCAGGGAGTCTGGAGGGCGCAGCCCCCCAGAAAGTTGAGAATTTTTTGCATTCTAGACCTGAAAATTTTTTCTGACCACTTTTTGTTGTTTCAAAGGATCAAACAAAATTGTCTTCTGGCTGGCACCCTGGTTTCAGCGGATATAACGTGCGTATATATACGTATATATATATATATATATACAAGTAACAAAAATGCTCCGCACAAAAGGGGATAATATGTGTGTTGGGCCTATGTCTGTCGTTTAAATTCCGGTTGAGAAAGCAAGTATATAAATCCGACACAGCAAGTTTGGGTGGGTGGTTCTATGGCGAAAGTTGTTCAGTTCGATGCAGGCCTTCATTTGACTAGAAATTTGACCACTTTCGAAAAATTTCATTTTTGACCCAAAATCGCCTAAGACCCCACCCCACCCCACCACAGGCCTCTACAGCCACTTTAGGTACGAACTTCTATGACAAAAGTTGCTCAGTTCGATGCGGGCTTTCATTTGGTACCAAATTTGACCGCTTTTGAAAATTTTAATTTTTGACCCAAAATCGCCTAAGTCCCCACCCCACCCCACCACAGGCCTCTACAGCCACTTTAGGTACGCACTTCTATGACAAATGTTGCTCAGTTCGATGCGGGCTTTCATTTGGTACCAAATTTGACCACTTTTGAAAATTTTAATTTTTGACCCAAAATCGCCTAAGTCCCCACCCCACCCCACCACAGCCCTCTACAGCCACTTTAGGTACGCATTTCTATGACAAAAGTTGCTCAGTTCGATGCGGGCTTTCATTTGGTACCAAATTTGACCGCTTTTGAAAATTTTAATTTTTGACTCAAAATCGCCTAAGTCCCCACCCCACCCCACCACAGGCCTCTACAGCCACTTTAGGTACGCACTTCTATGACAAAAGTTGCTCAGTTCGATGCGGGCTTTCATTTGGTACCAAATTTGACCGCTTTTGAAAATTTTAATTTTTGACCCAAAATCGCCTAAGTCCCCACCCCACCCCACCACATGCCTCTACAGCCACTTTAGGTACGCACTTCTATGACAAAAGTTGCTCATCTCACTCAGGGCTTTCATTTGATACCAAATTTGACCACTTTTGAAAAATTTTATTTTTGACCCAAAATCACCAAGTCCCCACCCCCACCCTACCACAGCACTCTACAGCCACTTTGAGCATGCAATTCTATGACAAAAGTTGTTCAGCTCACTTAGGGCTTTCATTTGGTACCAAATTTGACCACTTTTGAAAAATTTTATTTTTGACCACCACCCCCTACCCGATTTA
>JASAND010022518.1:0-74160 GCA_030248195.1 Trissonchulus latispiculum | reverse complement strand
GCTTTCCTTTGATCCCCAGATTTTAACAGCTGTACCCGACGAAGGATACATTTCAGAATTTGGTGCAATGATAAACAAACATCTACAATCTCCAACAACATTGAAACATTTGAATTTCAAAAAATTTTTTAAAAAATTTGTAGTCGGGAAGCATCCAGCACTACCCTTCATAATGTATTCCAACAAATCGGGTTAACTATTTGTGAGATGGGAGTTTTTGCAGAAAAGATCTTTTCTTGAAAACAAATTCATGTCTTTAATAAATTATTGTAAGAAAACATCTTACTTATTCTGCCAGGTATTAGAACCACTTATATAGTTCCACATTTCACGTTTGCAAAAATATTTACAAGTTTTTTTACTACAACCAGAAACGAGTTACAAATAGAATTTAAATTACAACTAAATGACGTTTCTGCATTGAAGTGTAATAGTCTGTTAAATTCATTTAATGTAGCCTTTTTCCAGTGTCTGACCCGGAAACCTTGTCCAACTGCTACGGTCAACACTAGTATATAAATCGTCTCCTTTGCACATAGGCGTAATTACCATATGAAATATCGTGTAGTAAAAAAAAGTGACTGTCGTATTAGTTTCGTTAGTCGGGACAATGACATAGCTAGTGTATTGTCCGACAGACTAGTGCCCTGTCTGCGCTTGGGCTCTTAGTCAGTGACATATACAGTTAAACTTGAGGTGTCGCGGTGTCTACTTCGTTCTGTACATGTCTTTCAAGCCACAATGTTAATATGGTATGTCTATTCATTCGTTTTTTTCTTTAATATGATGACCTGATGATCTTTAAGAATGCTGCACTGTGACGCCAATATGAGCCTCGTTGTAGGACAGGCTCATATGTTAAGCGTTGCAACTTGTTTTCAACACTTAATAATTACAACCTCAACGCCACTCATATGCATTTTACAGGCTAGTTTCCGATGTTTATATAAGCTCTCTGAGAGTACCAGCATGTATTTTACATGCGACGTAGGAGCATTTTTGGTTCTTGTTTTCAATTCTTTTACATAAATATGTATGCGCAAAAAAGAACCAACGTAATATATTTCCGATCACCATGCGCAAGCAACTAACTATTTGACCCAAAATCGCTTACGTCCCCACCCCCCCCCCCCCCCCCCCCCCACCCCACCACAGCACTCACAGCCACTTTGAGCATGCAGTTCTATGACAAAAATTGCACAGCTCGCTAGAAGCTTCCACTTGATACCAAATTTGACCACTTTTGAAAATTTTATTTTTGACCACCTGACCCCTTACCGACCTGACCCCTCAGACGGTCAAGTGGAGCCAGACCAGCAAAATGGGTGCGTTGTACAGCAAAACGGACACCGGACATGAGCTGGGCGCACCAGAAAACCCCTATAGAGAAAGGGTTTGAGAGGCCAAGTAGAGCCTAGCAGTGTTTTTTTGCTCAAAAATAGCGTGTAATTACACACTTTTTTCTGGAAAATAGCAAAAAATTCCTTTGGCGACTGTGTAACATTATAAAAATTTTGGACGAATTTTTTGTCTAATAGTCGGGACTTTTTCGAATGAGCATTGATTTGTTCACACATATTTACCGCTTTCTGGGGGGGCTTCGCCCCCCAGACCCCCCTTCTATACATTGTCTTACATTTTTGACTTATTTTACTTACTTTACTTATTTTACTTTTACTTTGTTGTTGCCCAAGGATTTGCTTTATCTGGACTGCACCAATCCACGATTAGTTAGTACAGACATATTTGTTCATTCATTTATTCACTAGCTATTATATACACTTAGTTCAGATAAATTTCAGAACAGGTTTGTGCTATGGAAGGCCTTACTGTGAAAAACTTTGATTTACGTTGGGCAAATCTGCCCAACGTAAATCCTGTTGCTGCTTTTTTAATTCTCTAGCTATGTTGTACATACCTATGAATGCAGGTCATAGCATTGTATATAATGTATGTATATAGTTTTGTCAAGCTGATGTGGTAAAGCTCCACCAACTTTTGCAGTACATTATTTGAGATTTCAATTTTCACTTATAAAGAACCTACTTCTTAAAAATTAGAAATTATTTGTTACAATAAAAGTCTTCATTAGTAAGAAAAACGCGAGTAAATTAGGTATTTTTATGTAGTTACACACTTTTTTCTGAAAAATAGCAAAAATTTTTGGAGAGGTGTGTAACGTTACACACAAGCCGTCGGCGAAAAAAAACACTGGAGCCTAGTATGGACCTCCAGGAAACGGTTGCCGACATGACCCTCCAGACGGCAAAGTGGTACCAGCCCAGCAAGGTGGATGAGTCGGGCGGCAAAACGGACACCGGAAATGAGCTGGGCACACCAGAAAACCCCTATAGAGAAAGTTTTGAGAGGCCAAGTAGAGCCTAGTATGGGCCTCCAGGTAGCGGTTGCCACCATGACCCTCCAGACGGCAAAGTGGAACCAGCCCAGCAACTTGGGTTACTCGGGCAGTAAACTTGATAGCGGGAATCGATTCTCCGTCCGAAAAACCTTTGCACGCAAGATTTTAGCCTTCCAGGTCGCAAAATAAGCGAAAAAACTAAGTTCAAAGTTGGAACCAAAATTCACCAACTTTGGCAGGCCAGTACCCAAAAATTACGCTCAGGGCCGGAAAATCATATAGCAATTGAACGACCCTGATATGTGTCCTATTCAGCTATATAGGCAGTATTGCCCCATATATAGCCCAGTCTGACTTATTACGGCGCCTTTGAAGCATACTTTTTGGCCATTTTAGCGTTTTGGCCGACTTTGCCCCCCCCACCATAAATTTTTTCCGGCTCTGGGAGGCATAATAACTAGCCTACCGACTTATTTTTGTTGCGTACTCCAAGAATATATATGGTTTTCATAGGCAAAAATTTTTCTATCTGTTGTTATTAAAGCTACAAAACCCCCTTACCAAACGTCAAAGCGGAGAACCGGAAAAAAAATCGCTCTCGTAAGCGATTTTTGGCATAACTTTTTAACAGAAAGTGGTACGGGGATGAAACTTCAGGACCATACCAAACTCGGCACGTACAATGTTTTGCGCACATATATAATCTGCGCAGCCTTGTTTTACACGGTCATTCGACCATTTTCACTCATATTATAGGGGTCGCTACCGCGAACCCCATGATATATATCTGTAGCTAATTATAGGCAGTACGTACGAATATGCTGTATATACCTCAGCAGCACTCTACTGCAGCGCAACCAGATGCAAACTATAGTGTCAATGTAGCTACGTTAAGTTGCCATGTCCTGAGCTATCTTCACAACCAATTTAATATGTTTTACCATTTACAGTAAGCCTACGGCCAGCGTTCTGTGGTTGCTGCATTACAGCGCAGCACGATAGCAACATAGCACCGCGCTGCGACTATGCTCATCGTGTCCAGCAACCCCGAGAACTTCTATATGCGACCCACTAGATGGCCCAAAACAGCATATTTAGACCTATTTTTGACTAATTCGTGTAGAGTTCCGGCTTAAAAATTTTTCCGAAATGGCTCTTTGGCTGGACCAACTTTGGGCCGGCCGACTGAACGACCCCGGCCAGATATCGAAAATCGCCCTCGCTATTCCATAGTACCCACCCCAACGTTTTTATGCAACAATCCGCTTGTCTCTAGCTTGTTCCCTGAGCCCTGCTGCTCTGACACAATATTGGCCTTTTTGGCCAAAACAGCCGTGAGGACCCCTTTGGCTGGCCGGCCAAGTGGAATGTCAGGCCGAGCAACGAAAAACTATCAAAAAGGTTCACTTTCGGGGTTTATACGTTCAGAAAAACCAATCTTCACCTGCTGAAAATGCCCAGATCGTTCTATCATTAAGCCAGAAAATTGCACTTTTCCGAGCGTGACTTGCACGGACAAAAACAAACGGGATTGTCCGGTAAATTTTCATAGTTTTTTGACAAAATCTTTTTGCGTCTTGTAGTTAGGGATGGGCGCGGAGAAAAGGCCAAGAAAAAGGTTTTTTCCGTTTTTTTCCATTTTATTCCGATGGGGTGGAAAAAATGGAAAAATATTCCTAACGTTATTTTGACGATTTTTCGACGAAATATCATGTTTTCTGAGCTTTTCCAGCAATTTCACAATATTTACAATCTTTTCCGTGGGTTATAGTAGGTGGGGGTATGTTAAATCTGACGAAATTGTATTTCGGTTTTTTCGACGCATCGGAAAAAATGGAAAAAATATTCGGGACATGTTCTGAAAGTCAATTTATGACCTCAGAACATTAAGAAACTATCAAAAACAGTGTTTAACGAGGTAAGAATACGATATTCATGAATTTGAGCTCATTTTGGGATTTGACATTTTCTCCCTTGGAATGTGAAAATGATTGCATAACTCAGGTAGTGTTAATAATCCATACCATCTAACAGTCTAGTGTTCATCCAAAACTGTTAGAATATCTGGAATTGTTTATATACTTTACGAAGCGCGTTACCTACGAAAACCACAAACTAGTCTAGTATATATATATATATATATATATATATATAAATAACCGTCAAGGTATACAGAAGTCACCTGTCCTTTGCTCTACAGTGTCACCCGCTGAAAATAGTTGATTCCTATACTCAACAAGTAACAAAAATGCTCCGCACAAAAGGGGATAATATGTGTGTTGGTCGTCTATGTCTATGTCTATGTCTGTCGTTTAATCCGGTTGAGAAAGAAAGTATATAAATCCGACACAGCAAGTTTGGGTGGGTGGTTCTATGGCGAAAGTTGTTCAGTTCGATGCGGGCCTTCATTTGACTCGAAATTTGACCACTTTTGAAAATTTTAATTTTTTGACCCAAAATCGCCTAAGTCCCCACCCCACCCCACCACAGGCCTCTACAGCCACTTTAGGTACGCACTTCTATGGCGAAAGTTGTTCAGTTCGATGCGGGCCTTCATTTGACACGAAATTTGACCACTTATGAAAATTTTAATTTTGACCCAAAATCGCCTAAGTCCCCACCCCACCCCACCACAGGCCTCTACAGCCACTTTAGGTACGCACTTCTATGACAAAAGTTGCTCAGTTCGATGCGGGCTTTCATTTGGTACCAAATTTGACCACTTTTGAAAATTTTAATTTTTGACCCAAAATCGCCTAAGTCCCCACCCCACCCCACCACAGCCCTCTACAGCCACTTTAGGTACGCACTTCTATGACAAAAGTTGCTCAGTTCGATGCGGGCTTTCATTTGGTACCAAATTTGACCACTTTTGAAAATTTTAATTTTTGACCCAAAATCGCCTAAGTCCCCACCCCAACCCACCACAGCCCTCTACAGCCACTTTAGGTAAGCACTTCTATGACAAAAGTTGCTCAGTTCGATGCGGGCTTTCATTTGGTACCAAATTTGACCACTTTTGAAAATTTTAATTTTTGACCCAAAATCGCCTAAGTCCCCACCCCACCCCACCACAGCCACTTTAGGTACGCACTTCTATGACAAAAGTTGCTCAGTTCGATGCGGGCTTTCATTTGGTACCAAATTTGACCACTTTTGAAAATTTTAATTTTTGACCCAAAATCGCCTAAGTCCCCACCCCACCCCACCACAGCCCTCTACAGCCACTTTAGGTACGCACTTCTATGACAAAAGTTGCTCAGTTCGATGCGGGCTTTCATTTGGTACCAAATTTGACCACTTTTGAAAATTTTAATTTTTGACCCAAAATCGCCTAAGTCCCCACCCCACCCCACCACAGCCACTTTAGGTACGCACTTCTATGACAAAAGTTGCTCAGTTCGATGCGGGCTTTCATTTGGTACCAAATTTGACCACTTTTGAAAATTTTAATTTTTGACCCAAAATCGCCTAAGTCCCCACCCCACCCCACCACAGCCCTCTACAGCCACTTTAGGTACGCACTTCTATGACAAAAGTTGCTCAGTTCGATGCGGGCTTTCATTGGTACCAAATTTGACCACTTTTGAAAATTTTAATTTTTGACCCAAAATCGCCTAAGTCCCCACCCCACCCCACCACAGCCCTCTACAGCCACTTTAGGTACGCACTTCTATGACAAAAGTTGCTCAGTTCGATGCGGGCTTTCATTGGTACCAAATTTGACCACTTTTGAAAATTTTAATCATTGACCCAAAATCGCCTCAGTCCCCACCCCACCCCACCACAGCCACTTTAGGTACGCACTTCTATGACAAAAGTTGCTCAGTTCGAAGCGGGCTTTCATTTGGTACCAAAATTGACCACTTTTGAAAATTTTAATTTTGACCCAAAATCGCCTAAGTCCCCACCCCACCCCACCACAGCCCTCTACAGCCACTTTAGGTACGCACTGCTATGACAAAAGTTGCTCAGTTCGATGCGGGCCCATTCTGGTACCAAATTTGACCACTTTTGAAAATTTTAATTTTTGACCCAAAATCGCCTAAGTCCCCACCCCACCCCACCACAGCCACTTTAGGTACGCACTTCTATGACAAAAGTTGCTCAGTTCGATGCGGGCTTTCATTTGGTACCAAATTTGACCACTTTTGAAACTTTTAATTTTTGACCCAAAATCGCCTAAGTCCCCACCCACCCCACCACAGCCCTCTACAGCCACTTTAGGTACGCACTTCTATGACAAAAGTTGCTCAGTTCGATGCGGGCTTTCATTTGGTACCAAATTTGACCACTTTTGAAAAATTTTAGTTTTGACCCAAAATCGCCTAAGTGCCCCCCCCCCCCCCACCACAGCACACAACAGCCACCTGGAGCAGGCAATTCTACCGATAAAAGTTGTTCAGCTCACTTAGCGCTTTCATTTGGTACCAAATTTGACCACTTTTGAAAAATCTTATTTTTGACCACTTGACCCCCTACCCGATTTACCCTTCAAACGGCAAAGTGGAGCCAGTCCAGCAAAATGGGTGGGTCGGACGGCAAAACGGACTCCGGAAATGAGCTGGGCGCACCAGAAAACCCCTATGGACAAAGTTTTGAGAGGCTATGCACAGTCCTATATGGTGTTCTTGGAAGTCGGTACCGACTTGACCCTCCCGGCACAGCAAAAGGGAACCAGCCCAGCAATATGGGTGGGTCCGATGGCAAAACTGCTTACGGGAATCAATTCGCCGTGCCAGAAAACCTTTGTATGAAAGAATTTAGCTTTCTAAGTTGAATACACAGCGAGAAATTTCGATTTTTCATTTTTTCGAATTTTCTCACCATTTTTGACCGGCCACTGTGATCGCATGGGAAGTGATAGAGAAACGAGACTTAGCTATTTAGTTAGTTCAATATATGTAGTTTCTGAATATAAAAAGAAATCGGCTCCAGCTCCTAACGTTCGAGCTGCGCAGCGACCACAAAAATGGTCACTTTTCGCTCTGAGCCGACTTTTGCGGCGCCGCTTGCGGCGCTGTGGCGCACCTGCGGCGCAAAAAAGTAGCGATTCTTAAATGGCGCATGGGGTACTACCAGACCCTATACCCCTTTAGTCCGGCCTCCGCTGCAGATTACGTGAAAGAGGCGGAAAGTCAGGACAATACGACCATTAAATAGGGGAGAAACCGTAAAAAAAAACATCGCCGCCATAACCGGTCCGGGGCACAACGCTTGCAACGGAAAGTGATACCGGCTGAAACTTCGCACACATACTAAACTCGATGTTCTCTACAATTTGCGCATGAAATCTGCGCAGGATTTTGCGCAGCCTCTGCGCAGCTTATTTTACGGTGTCTCCAGGGACTTTTGACACATATGCTAGATTCGCTGCCACGACCACTATGATACTGGAATCTTTCTAAGCGCTTGTGTTATTGCATTACCCCTGTGGGGCTACTAAATATCGTGAAAACCGCTTCTGTGCATGCAGTAACATGAAACAACGCAACTTTTAGCACATTGAGTAATTTTAGAGTGACCGGAAAAAAAGGAAATATATAAATGGAAAAAAAACGGAAAAAACGGAAAAAGGGTTTTTGCCGGCAATTTTTGTCCGGAAAAAACCAACCCTACTTGCAGTACTCGTCGTGCTGATTCCAACCATACAACCATACCAGATTTGTCTAGTTTCATTGAGCATTTAGCTTGCACAGTGCTCGAAAGGGTCTCTAAGCGGCCGCGCAGCGCCTTTTACAACCATATTATAGGGGGACGCTGTCGCACTCCTATATATTTTGGAAGCACGGTCAATGCATACGTACATACCTTGATTGTGATTAGTATGGTTCTTGCTTTTGGCTATGGTGTAGTGATTTTTGTACAAAATATATATGTATATTTAATAAAATGAAATAAATCACCTGAAACAGACAGCTAAACTGGATAGCAAGGGATACCTTCTAGAATGGAGAGAATGAATGAATCGCCTAAGTCCCCACCCTATCTCCCACCACAGCACACTACAGCCACATTGGGTACGCAGTTCTATGACAGAAGTTGCTGAGATCACTAATAGGGCTTTCACTATTGATCTATACCAAATTTGACCACTTTTGAAAAATTTTAGTTTTGACTACTTAATCCCCACAAGACTGACCCTTCAAACGGCAAACTGGAACCAGCTCAGCAAAATAGGTAATGCTGGGACGCATGGGCGTATCCAGGGGGGAGCTGGCTTATTTCTACCGGGGGGGCCCGCCCCAAATCTCCCGTTACACCTATGTATGCTTGGTATGATGTTTAAACAAACCTAAGATTTGGATTATGCGTCAACAAAAACTCTCTGGGGAAGGTTTTCCACAATTACTGGGGTTTTAAATAAAAAATTTTCCCACGTATATAATCGGAAAGACGGGGGTGGAGGGTGGGTGGCCAGAACAAACTTGGTTTGTCAGACAGTAAAACTGACCTCGTGGTAGAAATATGGTGAAAATATGGCAATAACATGAGAAAAGCATGGAACACAAAGTGGTAAAGGTTTTTTAAAAACGAGATTTTGAATATTAAAACCGATGTGTAAATCAGTGTAATGTCATGTAAAATTAGATACAGGATTTTTTGTGTAAAACTATCGTATAGTCAGAGGGGTGGGGGAAACATGACGGAAAAGAAGGGGAAAAACATGGTCGCCTTATCCTGAAGCTATATATAACAGCAAAAAAGGATTTTAAAAATTTGGTCACCATGTTTTTTTCCCCATGTTTTTCTTCCCCGCCCTAGTGGACCTAGATGGGGGGAAAAACATGGTGCAGGAATTTTTTACTGGGGGTGTACGCAGGGTGGAAAACCTACTATTGGCCATGGTGACGAGAGCAAGTGTCAAATTATGCTTGCATGCGCAATTTATAGGTAGCCAAGAAGTTAAATAGTTGGTTAGATATAGGTAGAGTATGTAAACTTTTTTCGAAAATCGCTCTAGGCATTTTGGCCAATTTTGGGAGGTCAACTTTGGTCAAGTACTGTGTATACTTACAGAATCAAACTTAGAAACCAATCTGGTACTGTAGGGTATATATACTTCTAGACTCGCTCTTTCTAATGGGCTATACTAGGCAGCTGCAGCTGCTATGGTTGGGGAGTAGGCGACCATGTTTTTCCCCTTCTTTTCCGTCATGTTTCCCCCCACCCCTCTGACTATACGATAGTTTTACCACAAAAAATCCTGTAATTTTACATGACATTGCACTGATTTACATCGGTTTTACTATTCAAAATCTCGTTTTTAAAACAACTTTACCACTTTGTGTTCCATGCTTTTCTCATGTTATTGCCATATTTTCACCATATTTCTACCACGAGGTCAGTTTTACTGTCTGACAAACCAAGTTTGTTCTGGCCACCCTCCCTCCACCCCCGTCTTTCCGATTATATACGTGGGAAAATTTTTTATTTAAAACCCCAGTAATTGTGGAAAACCTTCCCCAGAGAGTTTTTGTTGACGCAGAATCCAAATCTGAGGTTTGTTTAAACATCATGCCAAGCATACATAGGTGTAACGGAGATTTGGGGCGGGCCCCCCCAGTAAAAATAAGCCAGCTCCCCCTGGATACGCCTATGCGTCCGACGTACCTATTTTGCTGAGCTGGTTCCAGTTTGCCGTTTGAAGGGTCAGTCTTGTGGGGATTAAGTAGTCAAAACTAAAATTTTTCAAAAGTGGTCAAATTTGGTATAGATCAATAGTGAAAGCCCTATTAGTGATCTCAGCAACTTCTGTCATAGAACTGCGTACCCAATGTGGCTGTAGTGTGCTGTGGTGGGAGATAGGGTGGGGACTTAGGCGATTCATTCATTCCTCCATTCTAAAAGATATCCTGCTATCCAGTTTAGCTGTCTGTTTCAGGTGATTTATTTCATTTTATTATACATATATATTTTGTGCAAATCACTACACCATGGCCAAAAGCAAGAACCATACTAATCACAATCAAGGTATGTACGTATGCGTGACCGTGCTTACTTATTATAGGGGAGCGCGACAGCATTCCCCTGTAATATGGTTGGAAAAGGCGCTGCGCAACCCTTAGAGACCCTTTCGAGCACTGTGCAAGCTAAATACTCAATGAAACTAGACAAATCTGGTATGGTTGGAAGCAGCACGACGAGTACTACAAGTAGGGTTGGTTTTTTCCGGAAAAAAATTGCCGGCAAAAACCCTTTTTCCGTTTTTTCCGTTTTTTTCCATTTATATATTTCCTTTTTTCCGGTCACTCCAAAATTACACAATGTGCTAAAAGTTGCGTTGTTTCATGTTTCTGCATGCACAGAAGCGGTTTTCACGATATTTAGTAGCCCCACAGGGGTAATGCAATAACACAAGCGCTTAGAAAGATTCCAGTATCATAGGCCGCGGCAGCGACCCCTATAATATGTGTCAAAAGTCCCTGGAGACACCGTAAAATAAGCTGCGCAGAGGCAGCGCAAAATCCTGCGCAGATTTCATGCGCAAATTGTAGAGCACATCGAGTTTAGTATGTGTGCGAAGTTTCAGCCCCGTATCACTTTCCGTTAAAAAGTTGTGCCCCGGACCGGTTATGGCGGCGATGTTTTTTTTTTCCGGTTTCTCCTATTTAATGGTCGTATTGTCCTGACTTTCCGCCTCTTTCACGTAATCTGCAGCGGAGGCCGGACCTAAAGGGGTATAGGGTCTGGTAGTACCCATGCGCCATTTAAGAATCGCTACTTTTTTTGCGCCGCAGGTGCGCCACAGCGGCGCCGCAAAGTCGGCTCAGAGCGAAAAGTGACCATTTTTGTGGTCGCTGCGCAGCTCGAACGTTAGGAGCTGGAGCCGATTTCTTTTTATATTCAGAAACTACATATATTGAACTAACTAAATAGCTAAGTCTCGTTTCTCTATCACTTCCCATGCGACCACAGTGGCCGGTCAAAAATGGTGAAAATTCGAAAAATGAAAAATCGAAATTTCTCGCTGTGTATTCAACTTAGAAAGCTCAATTCTTTCATACAAAGGTTTTCTGGCACGGCGAATTGATTCCCGTAAGCAGTTTTGCCGTCGGACCCACCCATATTGCTGGGCTGGTTCCACTTTGCTGTCGGGAGGGTCAAGTCGGTACCGACTTCCAAGAACACCATATAGGACTGTGCATAGCCTCTCAAAACTTTGTCCATAGGGGTTTTCTGGTGCGCCCAGCTCATTTCCGGAGTCCGTTTTGCCGTCCGACCCACCCATTTTGCTGGACTGGCTCCACTTTGCCGTTTGAAGGGTAAATCGGGTAGGGGGTCAAGGTCAAGTGGTCAAAAATAAGATTTTTCAAAAGTGGTTAAATTTGGTACCAAATGAAAGCGCTAAGTGAGCTGAACAACTTTTGTCATAGAATTGCATGCTCAAAGTGGCTGTAGAGTGCTGTGGTAGGGTGGGGTGGGGACTTAGGCGATTTTGGGTCAAAACTAAAATTTTTCAAAAGTGGTCAAATTTGGTACCAAATGAAAGCCCGCATCGAACTGAGCAACTTTTGTCATAGAAGTGCGTACCTAAAGTGGCTGTAGAGGGCTGTGGTGGGGTGGGGTGGGGACTTAGGCGATTTTGGGTCAAAAATTAAAATTTTCAAAAGTGGTCAAATTTGGTACCAAATGAAAGCGCGCAGCCAACAGAGCAACTTTGGTCATAGAAGTGCGTACCCAAAGTGGCTGTGGTGGGGTGGGGTGGGGACTTAGGCGATTTTGGGTCAAAAATTAAAATTTTTCAAAAGTGGTCAAATTTGTTACCAAATGAAAGCCCGCATCGAACTGAGCAACTTTTGTCATAGAAGTGCGTACCTAAAGTGGCTGTAGAGGGCTGTGGTGGGGTGGGGTGGGGACTTAGGAGATTTTGTGTCAAAAATTAAAATTTTCAACAGTGGTCAATTTTGGTACCAAATGAAAGCCCGCATCGAACTGAGCAACTTTTGTCATAGAAGTGCGTACCTAAAGTGGCTGTGGTGGGGTGGGGTGGGGACTTAGACGATTTTGGGTCAAAAATTAAAATTTTCAAAAGTGGTCAAATTTGGTACCAATGAAAGCCCGCATCGAACTGAGCAACTTTTGTCATAGAAGTGCGTACCCAAAGTGGCTGTAGAGGGCTGTGGTGGGGTGGAGTGGGGACTTAGGCGATTTTGGGTCAAAAATTAAAATTTTCAAAAGTGGTCAAATTTGGTACCAATGAAAGTCTGCATCGAACTGAGCAACTTTTGTCATAGAAGTGCGTACTCAAAGTGGCTGTAGAGGGCTGTGGTGGGGTGGGGTGGGGACTTAGGCGATTTTGGGTCAAAAATTAAAATTTTCAAAAGTGGTCAAATTTGGTACCAAATGAAAGCCCGCATCGAACTGAGCAACTTTTGTCATAGAAGTGCGTACCTAAAGTGGCTGTGGTGGGGTGGGGTGGGGACTTAGGCGATTTTGGGTCAAAAATTAAAATTTTCAAAAGTGGTCAAATTTGGTACCAAATGAAAGCCCGCATCGAACTGAGCAACTTTTGTCATAGAAGTGCGTACCTAAAGTGGCTGTAGAGGGCTGTGGTGGGGTGGGGGTGGGGACTTAGGCGATTTTGGGTCAAAAAATTAAAATTTTCAAAAGTGGTCAAATTTGGTACCAAATGAAAGCCCGCATCGAACTGAGCAACTTTTGTCATAGAAGTGCGTACCTAAAGTGGCTGTTGTGGGGTGGGGTGGGACTAGGCGATTTTGGGTCAAAAATTAAAATTTTCAAAAGTGGTCAAATTTGGTACCAAATGAAAGCCCGCATCGAACTGAGCAACTTTTGTCATAGAAGTGCTTACCCAAGTGGCTGTAGAGGGCTGTGGTGGGGTGGGGTGGGGACTTAGGCGATTTTGGGTCAAAAAATAAATTTAACAATTGTGTTCAAAATTGGTAAAAAGTTAAAGCCCGCATCGAACTGAGCAAGTTTAGTCATAGAAGTGCGTACCTAAAGTAGCTGTAGAGGGCTGTGGTGGGGTGGGGTGGGGACTTAGGCGATTTTGGGTCAAAAATTAAAATTTTCAAAAGTGGTCAAATTTCGTACCAAATGAAAGGCCCGCTTCTAACTGAGCTACTTTTGTCATAGAAGTGCGTACCTAAAGTGGCTGTAGAGGCCTGTGGTGGGGTGGGGTGGGGACTTAGGCGATTTTGGGTCAAAAATTAAAATTTTCAAAAGTGGTCAAATTTCGAGTCAAATGAAGGCCCGCATCGAACTGAACAACTTTCGCCATATAGAAGTGCGTACCTAAAGTGGCTGTAGAGGCCTGTGGTGGGGTGGGGTGGGGACTTTAGGCGATTTTGGGTCAAAAATTAAAATTTTCAAAAGTGGTCAAATTTCGAGTCAAATGAAGGCCCGCATCGAACTGAACAACTTTCGCCATAGAACCACCCACCCAAACTTGCTGTGTCGGATTTATATACTTTCTTTCTCAACCGGATTAAACGACAGACATAGACATAGACATAGACGACCAACACACATATTATCCCCTTTTGTGCGGAGCATTTTTGTTACTTGTTGAGTATAGGAATCAACTATTTTCAGCGGGTGACACTGTAGAGCAAAGGATAGGTGACTTCTGTATACCTTGACGGTTATTTATACTAGACTAGTTTGTGGTTTTCGTAGGTAACGCGCTTCGTAAAGTAAACAATTCCAGATATTCTAACAGTTTTGGTTGAACACTAGACTGTTAGATGGTATGGATTATTAACACTACCTGAGTTATGCAATCATTTTCACATTCCAAGGGAGAAAATGTCAAATCCCAAAATGAGCTCAAATTCATAAATATCGTATTCTTACCTCGTTAAACACTGTTTTTGATATATAGTTTCTTAATGTTCTGAGGTCATAAATTGACTTTCAGAACATGTCCCGAATATTTTTTCCATTTTTTCCGATGCGTCGAAAAAACCGAAATACAATTTCGTCAGATTTAACATACCCCCACCTACTATAACCCACGGAAAAGATTGTAAATATTGTGAAATTGCTGGAAAAGCTCAGAAAAACATGATATTTCGTCGAAAAATCGTCAAAATAACGTTAGGAATATTTTTCCATTTTTTCCACCCCATCGGAATAAAATGGAAAAAAAAAACGGAAAAAACCTTTTTCTTGGCCTTTTCTCCGCGCCCATCCCTAACCACAAGACGCAAAAAAGATTTTGTCAAAAACTATGAAAATTTACCGGACAATCCCCGTTTGTTTTTGTCCGTGCAAGTCACGCTCCGGAAAAAAAAAATTTTCTGGCTTAATGATAGAACGATCTGGGCATTTTCAGCAGGTGAAGATTGGTTTTTCTGGAACGTATAAACCCCGAAAGTGCAACCTTTTGATAGTTTTTCGTTGCTCGGCCTGACATTCCACTTGGCCGGCCAGCCAAAGGGGTCCTCACGGCCGTTTTGGCCAAAAAGGCCAATATTGTGTCAGAGCTGCAGGGCTCAAGGAACAAGCTGGAGACAAGCGGATTGTTGCATAAAAACGTTGGGGTGGGTACTATGGAATAGCGAGGGCGATTTTCGATATCTGGCCGGGGTCGTTCAGTCGGCCGGCCCAAAGTTGGTCCAGCCAAAGAGCCATTTCGGAAAAATTTTTAAGCCGGAACTCTACACGAATTAGTCAAAAATAGGTCTAAATATGCTGTTTTGGGCCATCTAGTGGGTCGCATATAGAAGTTCTCGGGGTTGCTGGACACGATGAGCATAGTCGCAGCGCGGTGCTATGTTGCTATCGTGCTGCGCTGTAATGCAGCAACCACAGAACGCTGGCCGTAGGCTTACCTGCAAATGGTAAAACATATTAAATTGGTTGTGAAGATAGCTCAAGGACATGGCAACTTAACGTAGCTACATTGACACTATAGTTTGCATCTGGTTGCGCTGCAGTAGAGTGCTGCTGAGGTACAGCATATACGTACGTACTGCCTATAATTAGCTACAGATATATATCATGGGGTTCGCGGTAGCGACCCCTATAATATGAGTGAAAATGGTCGAATGGCCGTGCAAAACAAGGCTGCGCAGCTTCTGCGCAGATTATGTGCGCAAAAAATTGTACGTGTCGAGTTTGGTATGGTCCTGAAGTTTCATCCCCGTACCACTTTCCGTTAAAAAGTTATGCCAAAAATCGCTTACGAGAGCGATTTTTTTTCCGGTTCTCCGCTTTGACGTTTGGTAAGGGGGTTTTGTAGCTTTAATAACAACAGATAGAAAAATTTTTGCCTATGAAAACCATATATATTCTTGGAGTACGCAACAAAAATAAGTCGGTAGGCTAGTTATTATGCCTCCCAGAGCCGGAAAAAATTTATGGTGGGGGGGGCAAAGTCGGCCAAAACGCTAAAATGGCCAAAAAGTATGCTTCAAAGGCGCCGTAATAAGTCAGACTGGGCTATATATGGGGCAATACTGCCTATATAGCTGAATAGGACACATATCAGGGTCGTTCAGTTGCTATATGATTTTCCGGCCCTGAGCGTAATTTTTGGATACTGGCCTGCCAAAGTTGGTGAATTTTGGGTCCAACTTTGAACTTATTTTTTCGCTTATTTTGCGACCTGGAAGGCTAAAATCTTGCGTGCAAAGGTTTTTGCGGACGGAGAATGGATTCCCGCTATCAAGTTTACTGCCCGAGTAACCCAAGTTGCTGGGCTGGTTCCACTTTGCCGTCTGGAGGGTCTTGGTGGCAACCGCTACCTGGAGACCCATACTAGGCTCTACTTGGCCTCTCAAAACTTTCTCTATAGGGGTTTTCTGGTGTGCCCAGCTCATTTCCGGTGTCCGTTTTGCCGCCCGACTCATCCACCTTGCTGGGCTGGTACCACTTTGCCGTCTGGAGGGTCATGTCGGCAACCGTTTCCTGGAGGTCCATACTAGGCTCCAGTGTTTTTTTTCGCCGACGGCTTGTGTGTAACGTTACACACCTCTCCAAAAATTTTTGCTATTTTTCAGAAAAAAGTGTGTAACTACATAAAAATACCTAATTTACTCGCGTTTTTCTTACTAATGAAGACTTTTATTGTAACAAATAATTTCTAATTTTTAAGAAGTAGGTTCTTTATAAGTGAAAATTGAAATCTCAAATAATGTACTGCAAAAGTTGGTGGAGCTTTACCAAATCAGCTTGACAAAACTATATACATAAATTATATACAATGCTATGACCTGCATTCATAGGTATGTACAACATAGCTAGAGAATTAAAAAAGCAGCAACAGGATTTACGTTGGGCAGATTTGCCCAACGTAAATCAAAGTTTTTCTCGTAAGGCCTTCCATAGCACAAACCTGTTCTGAAATTTATCTGAACTAAGTGTATATAATATAGTGAATAAATGAATGAACAAATATGTCTGTACTAACTAATCGTGGATTGGTAAGTCCAGATAAAGCAAATCCTTGGGCAACAACAAAGTAAAAGTAAAATAAGTAAAGTAAGTAAAATAAGTAAAATGTAAGACAATGTATAGAAGGGGGGGTCTGGGGGGCGAAGCCCCCCAGAAACGGTAAATATGTGTGAACAAATCAATGCTCATTCGAAAAAGTCCCGACTATTAGACAAAATTCGTCCAAAATTTTTGCGTAATGTTACACAGTCGCCAAAAATTTTTTGCTATTTTCCAGAAAAAAGTGTGTAATTACACGCGTTTTTGAGCAAAAAAACACTGCTAGGCTCTACTTGGCCTCTCAAACCTTTCTCTATAGGGGTTTTCTGGTGCGCCCAGCTCATGTCCGGTGTCCGTTTTGCTGTACAACGCACCCATTTTGCTGGTCTGGCTCCACTTGACCGTCTGAGGGGTCAGGTCGGTAAGGGGTCAGGTGGTCAAAAATAAAATTTTCAAAAGTGGTCAAATTTGGTATCAAATGAAAGCCCTAAGCGAGCTGAGCAACTTTTGTCATAGAACTGCATGCTCAAAGTGGCTGTAGAGTGCTGTGGTGGGGTGGGGTGGGGACGTAAGCGATTTTGGCTCAAATAGTTATTTGCTTGCGCATGGTGATCGGAAATATATTATGTTGGTTCTTTTTTGCGCATACATATTATGTAAAAGAATTGAAAACAAGAACCAAAAATGCTCCTACGTCGCATGTAAAATACATACGGGTACTCTCAGGCAGGTTGTACAAACACGGAAACTAGCCTGTAAAATGCATATGAGTGGCGTTGAGGTTGTAAATTAAGGAAAACAAGTTGCAACGGCTTAACATATGAGCCTGTCCTACAACGAGGCTCATATTGGCGTCACAGTGCAGCATTCTTAAAGATCATCAGGTCATCATATTAAAGAAAAAACGAATGAATAGACATAACATGTTAACATTGTGGCTTGAAAGAAATGGACAGAACGAAGTGAACTGCGACACCTCAAGTTTAACTGTATATATGTCACTGACTAAGAGCTAGCGCAGACAGGGCACTAGTCTGTCCGGACAATACACTAGCTATGTCATTGTCCCGACTATGAGCTAGCCACAGCAGGATATTTTACTACACGATATTTCATATGATAATTACGCCTATGTGCAAAGACTACGATTTATATACTAGTGTTGACCGTAGCAGTTGGACAAGGTCAAAAGGTCAGACACTGGAAAAAGGCTACATTAAATGAATTTAACAGACTATTACACTTCAATGCAGAAACGTCATTTAGTTGTAATTTAAATTCTATTTGTAACTCGTTTCTGGTTGTAGTAAAAAAACTTGTAAATATTTTTGCAAACGTGAAATGTGGAACTATATAAGTGGTTCTAATACCTGCTTGAATAAGTAAGATGTTTTGTTTACAATAATTTATTAAAGACATGAATTTGTTTTCAAGAAAAGATCTTTTCTGCAAAAACTCCCATCTCACAAATAGTTAACAGCTCAACCGATTTTGTTGGAATACGTATGAAGGGTAGTGCTGGATGCTTCCCGACTACAAATTTTTTAAAAAATTTTTTGAAATTCAAATTTTTCAATGTTGTTGGAGATTGTAGATGTTTGTTTATCATTGCACCAAATTCTGAAATGTATCCTTCGTCGGGTACAGCTGTTAAAATCTGGGGATCAAAGGAAAGCGCCGCCCTAAGAAAGCTCTTTTAAGGGGGGGGGGTCCATTTTTGGCCGATTTTTCGACCATCTCCGATTTTGCTCATTTTCACATAATTTGTTGTCCGATTGGTATATTTTAACGAGTTTTTGAAATGAAGGTCGGATCTCTTACGGTTAGCGAGTAATTTCACCTCAAAGTTTATGTCAGTATGTGTTAAACATAGGAAACGGAAAAAGTGGTGATTTTTTCCGTGCGCCAGAGAAATCTCGAAAACTACAAAAGGAATCACTTCAACGTCCATCTTAGGTTATATATAAATACGATCTCGAAGGGTGATTTGTAGGAAGCAGAATTTTAATTTAGGCCTTCAGAAATTTTTAATTAATTTTTTAAGTTTGCGAACAGCCAAATTTGACTGTTTTGCCATGCTAAAATTGGGGGTCAGCAAGTTTGATGAAATATTCTGAAAGCTGTAAGGCCTAATTAAAAATTCTACTTCCTACAAATCACAGCTTATGACAAGACATTTCGAAGGATACCAATTGATCCTGGTTAGCTCTGTCCGATTTCGAGATTTCGCTGGCGCAGAAATCTCAATTTTTAGCGAAATTTCGGAAATTCCCGTTTTTTGGCAAATAACATAGAGCTATGGCAACACAGACCTATAAAATGTTAGACTGTCTATTTGTGCACCATTATTGATGACTTTAGGTCAAGTTTGGGCATAAATGGTGCAGGTTAGTGCACCCTTTTGGTCGCTGGGGTCAAATATGGGGGTCTGACAACCATAATCTCAAAAATAGCGAATTTTCAAATTTTTTGAAATATGTTAAATTTTATATCAATCGAAAGCTCTCATTGCTGGAAACATATTTTCTTCTTGGACCAGTGCCCGCAAATGCACCAAATTCAAGTTATCGGCCGTTAAATGATTTTCGTGGTCAAGGCTTACCAGGGCCAGTGCTACTCCATAAAATCACTAAATAAAGTCATAAAGAAAAGTTCTCCCATTAAAAGCTACCCTGATTTCTTTGTTTGCATCAGATATCAAACATACAACCGAATGAAACTCCATTCTCAAGGAAGTTCAGGTGTAAAGTGCCTTTATTTGCTGCTTCACCGCCGATTTCTGCTGTTTTCAAATTGCATGCAATTAATAGCCGTGCCGTGCCGGCCGAGTGGTTAAGGCGTTCGACTTCGGATCCGATAGTCCGAGGTTCGAATCCCCGCTGCCACAAAGCTTTCACAAATCCCCTTGAGCAAGGGACTAAGCACATATCGGTTCGCCGTGGGCTCCAGCCAACCCAGCTGTCTATCCTTAACTGGTCGGTAAATGGGTACCACTGCGGTGGGAAGGTAACAGGAGTCTGTGTTCTGGCGCAATGCCTGACGAAGGGCTGGCCCCCCTTCCACAGATGTAGTCAACATTATAGTTGTCGCTCCTGGCTTCGGGCTGTGAATCCGGAGATAAGCACCGGCACCCTATAACCTTCTGTAGGTTGGAGTTCTCTCCAGGGGTCACTTTACCTTTTTTTTTAATAGCCGGTTACTCGTTAAGTACTGAACGAAACTACTCGAAATTGAAACTCGATATGCAGGACATATGTGACAAAATTTGGTGCGAAAATGAACAAAACCCGTAACCATAAAAATTTTCATGGTGGACCCCCCTTAAGTGTTATAATCTATGAAGTGCAATTAATGTAACATTTTTTCCAGTGACTGACCTTTTGACCTTGTCCATCTGTTATGGTCAACACTAGTATATAATTCGTAGCCTTTGCACACAGGCGTAATTATCATATGAAATTTCGTGTAGTAAAATATCCTGCTGTGGCTAGCTCATAGTCGGGACAATGACATAGCTAGTGCATTGTCCGGACAGACTAGTGCCCTGTCTGCGCTAGCTCTTAGTCCGTGACATATACATGCAAGCTGATGTTTCCCGAAACACCATGGCACCTACTATTTCCGGAAGCACTATAGTATATACACCTACTGTATTCTCGGAACACTATGACACACTACTCTCACATACGTACGTACGTAATGCTTTCTTCACATGGCTCTGAGTCAGAGCGCAAAGTGGCATGCCGTATAATACGTATGCACAGTATAATGTCTTAGCGACAAGATGTGTGAAGGACAATTTTGTAATGAAAAGCTTTAAGTGCTGTTTATATGAAGGTCAAATTTCGACAAATTATATATGACATACGCCAATATGAGCCTCGTTGTAGGACAGGCTCATATGTTAAGCCGTTGCAACTTGTTTTGCTTAATTTACAACCTCAACGCCACTCATATGCAATTTACAGGCTAGTTTCCATGTTTGTACAACCTGCCTGAGAGTACTCATATGTATTTTACATGCGACGAAGGAGCATTTTTGGTTATTGTATATATATCCATATCTATATATATATATGAGTGGATTTCTGAGTGGCTCAGATCTGGAGTCGTTGTTGGCGGACAACCTTGAAAAATCAATTTTCTTCTTACTATACCAGTTGATTAGGATTAGTAGGCATAGTAAAACCTGCAAATATCAGCTTGTTTTGATGAGTGGTTAATCAGTAAGGTCCAATTTTGTGATTTTGCCATGGCGGCTAAATGGCCAATTTTACTTCTTGACTTTGTTCCACTGTATTGAAAGATATATACGTGGTAGGGTGCTACTTTTGGCCCTCAAATTGTTCGTAGGCCCTCAAATTGTTCGTAGAGCTCTACTATGGCTATGCAACAGGCGTTCTCCTTCAGCTGTCATGTAGTTTTCGAAAACAGTAGTTTTAAGGTCACTGACCCCACCCGTCGATAGTTGTGCGAAGTAAGTTTATTCGAGCTAGAGAACTTATTACTGCGAGGCGGGACGCAATTTTGTAATATATCATTTTTAGGATCATAACAAACCTGCTGGCCAAAAATGAGCCAAATCCCAGACCCAGTTTTGAGATATGGCTCTTCAAAGTTCGAAAAATCGCTGATTTTGGGCCAAAACAGCGATTAAGTCAAGTTTGGGCCGCCATAACCGACTAATGGGAAAAGATAGTGAGCTAATACTGCTAGCACATAAACTAGGTACCACAGACAGTGTTTTAGATCAATTTCAACCAAATCTGAGAAATTTTATTTTTTTCGATTTTTCTACACCCAAAATGCGACCGAAATGGTTATGGCGGCCCAAACTTGACTTAATCGCTGTTTTGGCCCAAAATCGGCGATTTTTCGAATTTTGAAGAGTCATATCTCAAAACTGGGTCTGGGATTTGGCTCATTTTTGGCCAGCAGGTTTGTTATGATCCTAAAAATGATATATTACAAAATTGCGTCCCGCCTCGCAGTAATAAGTTCTCTAGCTCGAATAAACTTACTTCGCACTACTCTCGACGGGTGGGGTCAGTGACCTTAAAACTACTGTCTTCGAAAACTACATGACAGCTGAAGGAGAACGCCTGTTGCATAGCCATAGTAGAGCTCTATGAACAATTTGAGGGCCAAAAGTAGCACCCTACCACGTATATATCTTTCAATACAGTGGAACAAAGCCAAGAAGTAAAATTGGCCATTTAGCCGCCATGGCAAAATCACAAAAATGGACCTTACTGATTAACCGCTCATCAAAACAAGCTGGTATTGGCAGGTTTTACTATGCCTACTAAGCCTAATCAATTGGCATAGTAAGAAGAAGATAGATTTTTTGAGGTTGTCCGAATTCGGCTCCTAGCGGTTTCTACAGACTGTCAAACATGGGGTTGCGAAGCGTTTGGACTTCGAAATTTTTCGAGGTCCCAACATAGAAAATTGTCAAAAAGTCGTCTTAAATAGCGTTTTTCGGCCATTTGGTGGTGCGCATATATAGTAAATCGGGGTCGCTGAAAACGATGAGCATATCGCCGAAACCGATGGATGTGACCCTCGGGCTGTATGGCGCGTGTGGTTCCTCGCCCAGGGTCAAAGTTGGGAAAAGTCGCTAAAAACGGCTATTTTTGGCCTTTTTGTGGCAGCCATATATAGAAAATCGGGGTCGCTGAACACGATAGGCATGTTTGTTTCTCCGTGTGATGCCGCCATTGCGTTGCACTGCGATGCGGCAGCCGCAGCGACGCTGCAGGTGCAGCACCGTGCAGCACGCCCTGTAACTTGAAGTAGACAAGTTGAAACTGCCTGAAAGCTTGCCCTTATATAGTAAATCGGGGTCGCTGAACACGATGAGAGTATCCTTGTCACAGTGCGATGCTGCTATTGTGCTGCGTTGCGGCGCTGCTGCCGCAGCACCGTGCAGCACGCTCTGTAACTTGAAATGGATAAGTTGAAACTGCCTGAAAGCTTGCCCCTATATAGTAAGTCGGGGTCGCTGAACACGATGAGAGTATCCTCGTCGCTGTGCGGTGCTGCTATCGTGCTGCGCTGCGGCGCTGCAGCCGCAGCACCGTGCAGCACGCTCTGTAACTTGAAATAAACAAGTTGAAACTGCCTGAAAGCTTGCCCTTATATAGTAAATCGGGGTCGTTGAACACGATGAGAGTATCCTCGTCGCTGTGCGGTGCTGCTATCGTGCTGCGCTGCGGCGTTGCAGCCGCAGCACGCTCTGTAACTTGAAATAGACATGTTGAAACTGCCTGAAAGCTTGCCCCTATATAGTAAGTCGGGGTCGCTGAACACGATGAGAGTATCCTCGTCGCTGTGCGGTGCTGCTATCGTGCTGCGCTGCGGCGCTGCAGCCGCAGCACCGTGCAGCACGCTCTGTAACTTGGAATAAACAAGGTGAAACAGAGAGAAAGATTGCCCTTAGATAGTAGTAAATCGGGGTCGTTGAACACGATGAGAGTATCCTCGTCGCTGTGCGGTGCTGCTATCGTGCTGCGCTGCGGCGTTGCAGCCGCAGCACGCTCTGTAACTTGAAATAGACATGTTGAAACTGCCTGAAAGCTTGCCCCTATATAGTAAGTCGGGGTCGCTGAACACGATGAGAGTATCCTCGTCGCTGTGCGGTGCTGCCATCGTGCCGCGCTGTGGCGCTGCAGCCGCAGCACTGTGCAGCACGCTCTGTAACTTGAAATAGACATGTTGAAGCTGCCTGAAAGCTTGCCCCTATATAGTAAGTCGGGGGTCGCTGAAAACGATGAGCATAACCGAATAGGCTGATTTGGCAGCCCTTCCTGGAAAATGTTGCCGAGCAGTTTCACAGGCTTACCACGCTGGAATCAATCACTACTGTTGTGGCTATTCAGATCAGACCCTTTTGTGAAAGATGTATGTGGCTCCTCTAAGTCTAGATCGAAAAGGCATGTTCGCAGCTGCAATGTCTACTACTATAGGAATATTGTTATGGGCCGTAAAACATTCCCAAAAAGGAAATAGGACAAGTAGGAAAAATGCTCCTTGCAGTCGCATGAAAAATACAATATGAGCCAGAAGGACAGTATTCAATTCGGGAAAAGACAAGATTTAAAATGTATAATATGAGCCAGCATTTACTTATGTAAAGGACAAGATTTAAAAGTTTAATATGAGCAGCTCCCTTTCTCGGGCTCATATTGACGCCGCACGGACAGCCCGCAAGGAGTGGTTTCTCTCTGTCTTCATCGTGTTTTGCTCATATGATTCTGATAGAGCATTCAGTCAGACATACTTTATTGAATACACCAGACCTGTGACAGAAAGAAACTAATGGTATATGACAGCTAGCTAATGCTATATGCTGGCTGCAATGACAAAAAGGACTTGCTGAAAACTGCGTTGTGTCAAAATACCCCAGATTACGGTTGCGTAAATATATAATACGTAATTATGTAAATAGTGTGATATTATCAATAGTCTAAGTAGCATGTTAAGTTACTCTGTGCAGGCTCCTGGGGGTCGGCTCTCAGCAATGTCTATTTTTACACTTACTCTAATTTTATACGTTGGCATCGATTAAGTTGCGTACACAGCATCGTTCCCAAGGCGTCAATATGAGCCCGAGAAAGGGAGCTGCTCATATTAAACTTTTAAATCTTGTCCTTTACATGAGTAAATGCTGGCTCATATTATACATTTTAAATCTTGTCTTTTCCCAAATTGAATGCTGTCCTTCTGGCTCATATTGTATATATTTTTCATGCGACTGCAAGGAGCATTTTTCCTACTTGTATATATATATATATATATATATATAGAGAGAGAGAGTGTGTGTGTGTGTGTGTGTGTGTGTGTGCGTGTGTGTGTGTGTGTGTACCCAAAAAGTAAATGTAGCTGGACAGAATATATGTATATAAGATTTTATACTTTAACTTACCTATCTTTATACATGAACGAGACACACCCGCTTAGTGTTTTTGTATTTTTGTAGAACGGAAAGAGCATCGGAATAAGATAAAGAAGCCCAAGCGATGTCGATATCCTAACATGAGAGGGGTCAGTGTTTATAGAGTATTGTATACAGTTTGGGCAGTTCGACAATTTTTTTCGTTGATTTTGTAACGTATACGGTTTCTTTGATGTGTTGGTGATCAGTATGTTAAATAATATTTAAATATGTAAGTGCGGCGGTTCTTTTACAGAAATATATACTCCATTTGGCTTACACTTAAAAAATGGGTTTTGAGGAGGGTTCAGTTTGCGAAAAGGCTTCGTCGGATTGTTAGCTCCTTTTTGAAAAAGCCAGTCCACTGAATGTCTTCAGTTTTCTGTTTCCTGTTGGTGAAAATGTGGGGACCTAAAGCGGCCGCCTTTTACATTGACCAAAAATGCTGGCTTGTCTATACTACTGCTACAATCTTAAGTCCTCAAAAATTCAGTGTTAGCACCAATCTTATGCCATACCTTTGTATTTATTTTCTGAGCACTTTCTTCGCAAGGAGACGTCCTAAAAGTGGGGGGCCCAAAACGTGGGCGGCGCTAACCCCCCACCCCAAAGAATTCCAAGACGAGTTCACTGTGCAAGGTATATACATATCTCATTCTTCTTCTGCCTTTTCCTGGACCAGCCTGGGGGGACTTAGTGTGGTTATGCCGGATCAGATCCTCCCCACATCCCGGAGGAAAGCCAGAACCTCGGCGGGGACCCTTGGATACTGAGTGTGTCCAGGCGCGGTCTGTTACTCAGGTGCCGCCGTCGGGCAGAGGTTTGGTTTGAGCAGTGTAGGCGGAGGCGGGCTAGATTTTCCTCCTCGCTATCACAGTCCGGGCAGTTTGGAGAGTGATACAACCTCATTGGGAACCGTTGTTTGGCTTGGGAGTAAGGAGTGGCCTGTACATCGAAGTTGTGACAGAACACACCGCTTCTTCTGTGTTCAGGTTTCTTCAAGTGCAGGGTCGACTTGCAAGTGGGCGTCGTAGATATCTTCGGTGTCATACTGAGCTCAGAATCTGCTATATTCTCCCTACGTATCGTTTGATAGCCCTGGCAATAGTTAGGTCTAGTCCAATTTGATTTTGCTCCAGGGTAGTATCTCATTCTTTTGCCTTGCAGCCCTGGCTTCTGCTGGGGCGCGGACATCTGCTCAGACTCCTGCTATTCTCTGAGAAGGGAGGGGCTTTTCTTCAGCAGACCTCTTTAAAACGGCCATGAATGCAGTTGTTCACTAAAGTAAGTAAGTAAGTAAGTAAGTATAACTTCCCGCCCGCTAGCTGGTGAGCTGCCGCGTGGCCCCGAAGGACATTCAATCACAGAAACCCTGTTCATAACAGGGTTGCCGTCATCGAATGTAGGAAGTTTAAGACGGGGACTTGTCGCCTACACACGCTTTGTGTAGGTCAGTAGGACGAGACCCTATTTGCCTGAGCAGGTTTAACAACTGCACCACTTGCAGATTACCAGAGTAATCCCCGCGTGGAGGCCCAGACAAATATGGCCAAGCCCCCGATTCCGTCCATTTGGCCGACACGCATCAACGTTAGCGGGCAGGTTACCTTTTGCAATCCTGGTATCTTACTGTCAGGCGATCCGGATTGTGGTCCTGGTGGTGATCCCTTTGGATGGAGGCGAGTCTGTAATCTTCATTAATTACCTTCTTGGTTGCAGCTCCCTGTTGTTGGATTCAGATCCAAGGTATCCAATTTATGATCTGGCTTGTCCTGCACCTGTGTTCCTATCCTAAGCTACTGTAGACCTGTAACACACTCAAAAATAAGGGGCGTGACAAGGAATTGGTTTATGAAATGGGTTAGGCCAAAGGGAGGGGGGGGGGGGTGAAGGGTGGGGGAGTAGAGAGCGAGTGGTCAGTGGGTAGGGACATAAGAGATGCTTCCTGTCTGACGGGACCTCAGCCAGGAAGCAAGTCTTATTGGACAAGAACTGTGTACTCATGGGCTGGACTACACAATCCGGGCTTACAACCAGAGACCTCCTCGAGACCACTGGCTGCCTATCCATGTAAGTTTCCTCTACCGGCACACTGTATCACAGGCTTCACAGGGGATTACGGTCGAAAGGTTGACGTCTTAATTTATCCAATGTAGATTCCTTGTTACGTAATCCCAAATACTCCGTAGTGCATCTTTCTAGTTTTTTCAGGTTGATTTTTTCTTCTTAATAATGGCGGGAAATCAGGAATTCCATTCCCGAGTGAAGATGTATCCATAATGTGAGACTTTCTCTCTTCACAAGCCCTGCGCCTTAGATAGCAGCGTTGGCCGGCCACGTGGGTAGACCCCAAAGCCAACCTTCCTCCTCCTTTCTCAACCGGGCTTGGGATCGGCTATGGCGGAGTTCCCTTGAACCCAACACCGCCCGAAAAAGGGCTAATCCCCGCTACCCCTCCGCCAGAAATCTCAGCCCCCCCCCCCAGATGTTTGCCTAATAAAAGGCAGACACTTGCCTAAGAAGAAAATTTATTAAGCGATAAATGGTCCCTAGCTAGTTATAAAATCTTGTTATTTGTTCCATCCATAATTTATTAATATTTATGCTGCACTCTGCACTACATTAATTTGGAAATAGTGAAATTTAGGCTAGAGCTACTGGGGCGCCCCTTTCGGCGTCTTTACACAACCGGGCCTACAACCTTAGCAGCCAGCGTCCTCTACGCGGACCCTGACTGCTTACTAATAAGTTTCCTGCTTATAGCACAATGAATCGCAGGCGTCCTTTGCCCTGTGGCGTTTGCGTTATCCGGGTTGGCCAACCACGTGGGCAGACCCCCAAAGCCAACCACCCTCTTCCTTTCTCAACCGGGCTCAGGACCGGCTATGGCGGAATGGTCTGGGTTTTCTCTAGCCCAAAGAAAAAGTGGGGGATCCCCCCCACTTGTGAGGGGGGGAAGACCAAAAGCGGGGGGGTGAGGAATAAAACGGGCTAAAAATGCCCAAAAAGCGGTAAAATTGCGTGTTTCCCACGTATACTGCTACATTCAAGCTAAAAAGTGCTCAAAAATCAAGATTTAGGACCAAAATAGACGACTCCTAGCCAAAAACCCCGGCGAAGCCGGAAAATTTCCGAAAACTCCGACCAAAATCCCAAAAATTCGGCATCTTCTGGGCACCTCATAGCGAGAGGGGGGAAGTCCAAAAAGTGGGGGGGGGAACGAGTGGGGGGGAAGGGGTCGAGTGGGGGGGACCCAAAAAGTGGGGGTGGTCCCCCCCTGCCCCCCTTCCGCTAAAGAAAAACAGGGCTCTATGGTCCATGGCGGATACTATCCGCTGCCCCTTTCATGCCAGCATATATGAACGAGATAGATTTAGATAAACATGAACAGCAGAGACCGTACGTTTGGCCATCACAAATTTTAATTTATACGTCGTGCATGAAAGCAGCAATGGCATCGCCGAAGCCATCACTCCCGATAGCTGAGAGCCAGCAGCCACGGGTGTTCACTAAAATGGATGCTAACGATTTCAGTATACAGTAAGCAAGTACTAAGCGAAGACAATTTTAGAAACTGGTTTACACTGAAGATTTAATACATTCCCAGACATTGCGTTCGCTTGCTATGCATTATATGTTGTGTTGATGTTAATTTTCATTTTAACCCTTATCTGTTATAGGTTGATCCCAAGTTCTTGCGTAACCTGAAATTTGCAAGGAAGCACAATCGAAAGCACGCCGCGAAGGCTAATAAATAAAATGTAATTTGTACTTTGTTTTCATAGATGCTGTTTTGTCTTGTTATTGTTTGTTGGAAATAAACCCAGTTGACTTTGTGCCCAGACTAGTTTGGTTCTAGAAAGCAAAATAGGCACTTCCTAATGCCAGCTTTGATGCTTAGCAACTTAATGGTCATGAGTTATAAGTAGTGTTGTGCCGTTTACAAATTTTCGACGCTGGGCCTGCTCTTCCAAAAAGGGGCCACGTCGGCCCGGGTCCGTAGGCAGAAGTCCTTTGGTGTTCACCCCTGGCAAGCAAGAAGATTCGGGTCTTTTCCAGATTACCCCCCACACTCAAAATTCTTAAAACTACCAATTGAGCTGAAATTTGATAGGGTTATGTTTTCGACCATCCTGAGTTCAAATATCGCAAAATTTTTCGATTTCGCGAAGTTCGAGTTTTTTCTATTCGCAAGGGGGACCAAGTGAAAACGAAAAATTTTTTCGCCCATTTTGCTGAAAGGTTTCATATAGAGGTTTTCTGGGCCGCTGAACACGAATCTGATGCTCGTTTTTCGATTCAGCATTTTGTTAGCTCAGCGTAAGCTTACAACTTTACAAATAAAATATTCGAAATCGAAAAATATTGCGATATTTGAACGCAGCGTGGTCGAAAACGTACCCATATTAAATTTCAGCTCAATTGGTCAAGTTAATTTTGAGTGGTTGGGGAGTTTGGAACCACCTCCGTGGGAAATCCGATGGACATGGACCCCATCAAATGGAGATCCCACAGGTGCTCCCTGGCATCCGTCTGGTCAACGGCGCGAATGGGTTCCACACTCCTGGGGTCACGGTATTAATTTACCGTCTCGGATCAACATGGAAGCGTGGCATCATTCCTTAAATATGCTACCGAGCTGTTGGATCCATTCCCATCCTGGATGTCTTGGATCATGGGCATGCGAAGACGTGTGCTGGACTGATGCTTGCTGAAGTGCCCTCATACAGCATTTTGCTGACGAGCCCAGATCTGAAGAAGAAGATTTTGAGTGGTGGAGGGGAGATAATCTGGAAAAGACGCGAAGATTTTAATTACACAGAATTCACGCAGGGGCTTACATAGGGGCGCCCGAAATCAGGGTATCCATCCACTAGTAATGTTTTGATGTGGCTCTTTTAGTTTCGATTTGATTTATAATTCTATCTCCAAATCAAGTGATTTGATTTATTATTTTCATGTTCCCAAAATTCAATGATTTATTTATTTATTTTTACTTTTTTGCCGTAGATTATTCTTTCCTGGTTTCAATTATTTATTTATTTATTTTTCAAAAATTATCGAACTCTTAGCTATCAAAATCAAATCTCACATTTCAAATGATCGAATTTTTACTTATCACCACATAAATAAAAACTCGACAACACCCGTAGGGATGGATGCTTTGTTGGGGATGATCAGATAGATCGATTCCGTGCTGGGATAGATTCGGATTTATGAAATTGGTTCTGGCTCTGACTCTAGCTTCCGGTTCTTTTGAGTTTTGATATAAATAATGTTTTTTTTCGGCTTTTGACACAGACATAACCGAAAGCTACGGATGTTTATATGTGCGGGGTCTTCCTCTATTCTGCTGTTGTTCTTCTGAACTCGAAGTTGATAAAAATGAGCCAACAAGCAAGATTTTGTGCATAAGTTAAGTTTCCGCTGGAAGAGCATTTTTAAACTTGCTGCGCACGCGCAGCTACATGTTGAGTTCTTACTTGCTTCCGAGGGATATTTTTCATGGTTTAGCGTTTTGTTTTTTGTTCGAGAGAAATAACCATGCAAACTTGAAAATTTTGTCGACAATTTTGCACGTTTTGCAATTTTGCTACAGAAAACATACGTGCAAAATTGTCGACAAAATTTTCAAGTTTGCATGGTTATTTCTCTCGAACAAAAAACAAAACGCTAAACCATAAAAAATAGCCCTCGGCAGTTGTCCCAAAAATGCGTGCGCAAAGTCGTTTTCTAATTGCTTGCTTGAGTTGAGAGAAATCCGTGTTCGAAACAATCTGGTTGCTACTTGCTAGTTTCAAGTTCTCCCCTTCTCGTTGTTGTGCTTAGGTTGAGATGCCCACAGAGCTCTCCGTTTGGCACAGGTATAACATGTCCTAAAGGAGTACAAATGTGGACTATACTTGACCGACGGACCAGCGTGTTTAAACTGTCAAAATCTTGCAATATTTCGGAAACTGGTCAGTTTTGGACCTCGAAAATCAATTTTCGCTGTTACCTATCTCTTAAACCGTAAGGAGTCGAAGAATAAGTTGTAGGTCTTGATGAGGGGATTCGAATGACTGTCAGCTTGTCCGTGTGGTGTGATCACGATGCAAGTTATGGCGGAAATTTCCAGTTTGCGTGAATTTAATAATGATAAAAATAACATACAAACAAAAATACAGCCCCGTATGGCTTTTAGTCTTTACTTTATAGATTGATAATGTTGGGAATAATATGAAATTATGGAATAAATCATTACTTCGGGAAAAATTTAATAACAGTTTACAAATATACAACAAAAAATTGATACAATTCAACGGAGATTGTCAAAACTTGAAAGCTTGAAACTTAATTTTTGGTTACATTTTACGGCTAAAATTATACCAGAACAGGTAAAAATCAAAACACATCAAAAATCATCAAATCAAATCAAAACCTTGTCTTGAAAAAACTACTGATTTGATTTGATGGATTTTCTTTACCATAAATTTTTATTAGATTTGATTTGATTGATTTTTTCTGTCTAAATTTTTAAGTGATTTGATTTGATTTAGTGCATCAAAAATCAAAACCTGCATCAAAACTGTTTTGATTCCGATGTCAATTGATCATCAAAACATTCCTACCATCCACCCCTGACGAGCAGGAAAATTTTAGTTGCACAGATTTCACACAAAGGCTTATGTAGGGGCGCCCCCTCCCGAAATTAGACGTAAAAGAAAGATTTTATTGCGGACACAGGAGCAGGCGCATTTTAGAAACAGCTCGAAATTTATATACTCCATATTAGTTAGTTTGTGCTAATTCTAGCTCTAGCTACTTTTCAAAATCACGCGCTAAACCTACCAATTTTACGCTACTCTTAGCTTGTCCGTCCCACCACAACAATTTTTCTATGTGCTACACTGAATTCACATAAGCCAGCTGAGGCTATTACAAATTCTATGTAGTTCAGGAAATATATATATGCCCGAATTTTCATAAACCAAATTTTGCATTAAAGTTTATTTAGCAAAGGGGAACCGGTACCAATTTTTCGTTTTTTAATTTTGTATGGTGTTTTAACATAGCAGAACAGGAATCTGAAGCCTGTTGTGGCTTACGTAGTTTATTAATTTGAATTCCTGGGCTTTCTACAAACCATTAAGAATGTTCTGTTTGGTGTTTCGTTCCATCAGTATGCAAGCTCAATCCATCAAGCTGTTAAATATCGCACTAATTACTGCATCAATCAAGTGTACAATTGACAGGAGCGATGCTCCAAAGCAGAGTCCAAGTAACCCGCCAACACTACTCAGCAGAGAGTCCCAGGTAAATGAGGGTTGCTCTGTTATGATTTGAATTTCACTGGATAAAAATAATATTACAGTTGCCACAGTTGCATCCGTAGGGTTGGTCTGTACGGTGAAAAATGTTCGATCAATTTCGCCGTTGCAAAGGTGTTCACAACTTTGCCAGATGCAAGCACTGCTCAGATTATGGTGTGCCGGAAAAACGTCTGCACCGAAGCTGCATCGCTTCGAAAGTGGTACAGAAAAGTCGTTAATGGAACAATTTTTAGCACAAAGCATAAAATCGGCGAAACACGGACTTTGACACCTGATTGGAACGGTATGTGCATTTCTGGGTACAGACCTGGGCTCGTCAATATATCGATAGACCGCCGTTTCCAGATTTATAAAATAGTCTCCACCATGACACAGATACACGGCAGATAGACCGTCCAAGCCTGTATTTAGTGATGGACACCATTTGGATGGTGGAAAACTGAGACCGGTTTTGATTTCCGAAATATTTACGTGAAACTTAATATATTTAGAAGCTACAGACAATTGCTCGGCTTCGGGCAGAATTGTCCAAAACAGCAGTCCTGAGTACAATAGCCAATTTCCTGTAAAATTGCCTTTATCTCCTATAAGCACTCTTTGCATATCAAAGCTTACAGCGTCGATCATTTCTGACATGGTTATCAGGTTGTGTTTAGTGGCCAACTGTTGTCGAATATTTGAGTCTAATTCTTCATAGTTCTCGAGCAGGTCGGAGTAGTTGTAATCAAAATGTTGCTCGTCGTCAAGTGGGTATGTAATTTTATCCAGCAACCATATTCTCTGCTTTCCATCCAACTGTAACCTGGACAATTTCGTCGGATCAACCCAGGGAAAATGCAAATAGGTTTTTGGCCATTCTTTTCGGCTCGTCATATCAATACGAAAATTCGTCGGTGTCGCCATGAATTTAGTTAAAGTTTGATACAGTTCAAAGCCTAGAAAGCAGCCCGCTGCCAGGACAAGTATAAACCAAAACAGTTTACCTCTTATTGTAGAGGCAGACAGCAAAAATTGAATTCCGTGAAGACTCGTCTCGGCAGCAAATGCTTGCAATATCTTAGTTTTGCTGGATGGACGGGTTTCTGTTATTCTGCTCATTTTAACTGGAGCCTGTGTGCTGCTAAGTCAAGTATAATTCGAATGGCAAATGAATATCCTAAATGGCAAAAATGGCTTCACAGAAATACAATAGGTTCTGTATAAATATGAACTAATGTTCAACAAACAGGGCGAAATAGTCTATTAGGTAAATTGAAATCGGGTCCTTTCAGAACTGGAATAAATAGAGCTGGATAACGAAATCGAGTGGATTAAGGGAATGGTGGCGTGTATTGAAATTTGCGTGGGTGTCTTTCAAAAATTACAACGTTGTAAAAACTTTGCAGGAGCAGCAAGTCAGCCAGCTAATCCTACTGACTTTAATGTAAAGTAACGTGTCGTGGAAATATTATAGTCGGGGCTTGGAAAACAGTTGTAAAGTTTGATGCTACGAGAATTAGTAAAACTGCGTTGTCTACCTTTTACTTTTAAGTTAAGAACCTAGATTATAGAGGAATACCGGAGGTGTGCGACATTTGGACGGTCCTGACCAACTAGAAAACAGTGCGGCAATTACAACAGTTTATTGAACTTCTACGCACGCTCTATGAGACTGGCAAGCATAAAAACTACAGAAACGAAATTACTAAATTCCCAAAATATTAAACCAAAAGGCAAGCACCAGGATTTGGGACAACTCGAATAGGATTTCCCCCAAATACGACTCTACCCAATCTGAAAACTTAACACAACTGAAATTCCCAACCTAACGAATGATGAATAGTGAATTAGCTAAGTAACTTATGAATTTAGTCGAGGGAGAGAAAAACTAATTGATCATTTATTTGTGACAATTCATTGCCAAATTCACTTAGGCTTAATATCGCAAGAATAATTTATATCTTCACTGCCGGCGCTAACTTCACACAGTGACAAGGGGGGGGAGGTAAAAACACTTAACATGGAACAAGGGGGGTCCACCATGAAAAACTTTAAGGTCACGGATTTTGCTCATTTCCACACAAAATTCTGTCACATATGTCCTGCATATCGAGTTTCAATTTCGAGTAGTTTAGTTCAGTACTTAACGAGTAACCGGCTATTAATTGCATGCAATTTGAAAACAGGTGAAAACGGCGGTGCCGCAGCAAATAAAGGCACCTTACACCTGATCTTCCTTGAGAATGGAGCTTGATTCGGTTGTATGTTTGATATCTGATGCAAACAAAGAAGTTAGGGTATCGTTTAATGGGAGAACCATTCGTTTTGACTTTATTTAATGATCTTAGGGAGTAGCACCGACGCTGGAAAGCCTTGACCACGAAAATCATTTAACGGCCGATAACTTGAATTTGGTGCATTTACGGGCAATGGTCCAACGGGCAATGGTCCAAGAAGAAAAAATGTTCCCGACAATGAGAGCTATCGATTGATATAAAATTTAACATATTTCGAAAAATTTTAAAAATTGCTTCTTTTGAGATTATGGTTGTCAGACCCCCATATTTGACCCCAGCGACCAACTGGGTGCACTAACCTGCACCATTTGTGCCCAAACCTGACCTAAAGTCATCAATAATGGTGCGCAAATAGATAGTCTAACATTTTATAGGTCTCTGTTGCCATAGCTCTATGGTATTTGCCAAAAAACGGGAATTTCCTAAATTTTGCTAAAAATTGAGATTTCTGCGCCAGAGAAATCTCGAAATCGGACAGTGCTAACCAGGATCATTGGGTATCGTTCGAAATCTCTTGTCATAAGCTATGATTTGTAGGAAGTAGAATTTATAATTAGGCATTACAGCTTTCAGAATATCTCATCAATCTTGCTGACCCCCAATTTTAACATTGCAAAATGGTCAAATTTAAACTTTATACTACAAGACTTCCCAGTAGCGGTAGTAATATAAATTTAGCTGTTCTGGGCCTGCGGCACATGTGGTACTGGTGGTGCGTGCGTAGTTTCAGAAAAGAAAAGTTATTCAAAATTAGGTGTCGCATGCGAAATCCTCAAAACTCTATTCCTTCAAATTGAGGTGTTTGACAGTCCTTCACATGCTCGTAACATTGATCTTTAATAACAACTATTTAATTTAAAGTATTAAGCAACAGAATAAAAACAAGTAAACTTACAGAATTGTTGTTGACAGATGTTTGTTAGCTGTTAAAATAAATTTTAAAATCAATGTTAAAACATTTAACGACTGAGAAGCGCATTAAACTACAGACACCAGAAAATAGGCAATGCCCTGTCTTATGTTTGAAATTGGTTTTACTTTTTAATCTTTACAAGTGGTCTTAATGAAAACAAGTTCCGACCCCCTCCAATTTAGATTCCATACGCTCATTCATTTGGTCTCTTTAAACCTAGGCATTCAAGCATTCAACCCAGTTTCAAAAGTTTACTCCGCATCGTTGTCCCGCCACACTAACCATTTATCCTCCCAATTTTAAAAGTCTGACGAAAAAAGGTAGACCAAAAACGCTTCTTAAAACACGTTAAGCAAAGCTCTGAATCAAGATTTCGCCATTAATCAAATTGTAAGCGTTCAATAGCCCGTAACTCGCGGAGAAGTGGGGGAAACAACTCAATATTTAAACTAGATATGTACGACATATGTGGCTTACCTATGTGCTAAAATGAGCGAAATTGGTATCTATCAAATTTTTAATGATGGATTCCTTCCTTAATCTAGCTAAACAGACGTTTCCAGGTCAGGTACAGAGTATCGGTAAGCTGACTCAGTACGACAGCACAATTATAGATGATGGTTGCTGAAAGACCAGGGTAAGAAAATTGATATCAAACAAAAAGCACCAGAATAGTAGCAGATTACGCAAGATCCGATTACGCAGTCCCTTCCCCCTCTGAAAGAACCCCGCTACACCTAGAAGACCAGCCGCACAAAAATTGATGCCCTACTCCGAAGACTTCAAACTGGAATTGGGAATGCTCCTAAGGTGGTGATTTCTTCTTGTGACATTAACTCTGAACCATTATTACTCCTTCATTACTTGGAGTTAAGAAGCCATTTTATATTCAAATTGTAATGGACTCTGTCAGATCTGGACTGGATTTCTCTGTGTTGGAGGGGGTCGTGTCTCCAATAAACTTTTGTTTGGTTCGGGGTCGCTTGTAGTTGGTTAGGGCTTCTAGAATAGACTAGGCTAGACTAGACTAGATCTGATCAGGATCCAAGACACGAGTCAAGGTCGGCACGCAAAGAGGGATCTTCGCTTAGATTGATGCTCCGGCTGTAGTGGTATGCTGACAACCAGGGCACAATAGCTGACCTGAAATGGGGTCTAAAGGGGTGAGTTCGTTTTAGGCAGGGGAATCGGGATTTATAGTCTCTATGGGCGACTGTCAGTTCAACTCTAACCTCAATACGGATAGAGTTGGGGATCTCTGAAACGTACACGAAAGCCGAAGCAGCTAAAAGGATAATGGTTTATTATTACAAAGTAGACACACAGAATTACTAAATTCCAGCAGACAATGATTCACTGCAGTTATGGTTTTACAATCAACAGTAATACACGATACTGTCTGCCAGAATTGCCTTTTAGCTTTAAATTGACTGGTACTTTCTTGGTTAGGGCTGGTTATCCGGTTTCGGGGTCGTTACAGTACAGTCTTCAGGTTTATATACCCACTCTAGTGCTGGTATAGGTTAATTAACCCAGTATCCTATATGCTTTCTCTCAACTCAACTCTTAGGCTCTATGCTAGCCTCTACTGTGACTCTGTCCCTTACAGTAACTCTTGGGACCACACACACACAAGTTATACTAATTAACAACTGTTTATAATCCGAATCGGGTGGGAGCGAGGTTGGCTTTGCTCTGGCGTCTCCGTGTAATTGACTGCCCAGAATACTGAACAAAGGTTCCGGTCTCTGTGGATAAGAAGTTACAGGCTGGGAGAGTGTCGGTTATTGTCGGAAAGGTCGGATCGGCTTCCTCAGATAATTATCTCAAAGTTAATATATGACAAGCTAAACAAATTGTCAATATCTTTAGAGGGTGGCTTCGGCCACTAGAATCAGAATGTAGGCGGTGCTGCTTTCACTGAACATGGTTGCCAGATAGTTCTACAAAAGTTCCTGATGATAGCAGTAGGTTTTCCCAACGATTACTTCCGGTAGCTTTCACCGCGTCTGCTCAACAACGACCTGGTTCTGTACCAAAAGTAGGCCCATATTACCTAATTAGCGACTCCACAACAATCAGACAGGACTGGATTAACACTGGCACTGGGATCTCTTTCCGGATCCAAACAACACTGGACAAGACACAAGACTTGACAGGTACTAGCAAATCGTCACACAGTTATCTCCAACAGGGCAATGATCAGACTTGATTCCAGCAGCAGATACCGTACGCTCGGAGCAGATCGGGTGGCTACCTGAATCAAATGGGTTAAAACCCATTAGAAACAGAGGTGGTGGGGATTAAAACCCCAGCAACTATTGTCCGGACCGATTGGCTTTCACGTGTGGGTTCAAGACCCGAATTGTGTATTGCGTAATGTGTAATGTGTTATTTTATATTTTTAGGTTACAAACAGGTGAAAATTGACGCTTTTGAAGATTAAACGGACGAAGAGGGCCAAGCTTGGGCCGTTCCGGCCTACTTGGCTAAATATGCAAATGAGGCTCTGGCCGAGCCTCTCACGGGCATGGAGTCACGTAGGCACTACTCAGCATTTACTACAGACCTAGAACTACAGCTAAACTGACCTACACTAAACTACTACGTATTACCCAGTAGATGGAATGTAACCTCTTTGTTATAATTGACGACTAATACTTAATTAAGGCCCAAATCTGGCCACTAGACAGGGTACTGTTACATATTACCGATTATTACTGATTATTACCGACTATAGACTAGCTGACACTAACTGAGGCCTATTTCATACCCTACAGGCCTAACTAGACTTAATGACGACAATTATAACCCTAACCTGGGTTGGTAACCTACCATTGGGTACCTAGAACAGATTATCGTAATTACACAAATGCGGTTACCAACCCTCTTAACCTGGGCTTAGAAATGTAACTGGATAATGGTAGATTGCCCCTTTCTTGCAGAGGGCCCGCACCTTGAAGCAGGTGACTTACGCGGGCCTCTGGGGGTCAATCCACAACCGGATTTCACATGCTAATGACAACTAACAATTATTAACAAACCTAACTAACACTATAATAAACCGCTATTACTGGTACTAGCTACAATTGCTAACACTAACTATAACTACTAACCGACTAACACCTAATTAAACTATTATTTCTAACCTAACCTAACTGTTTATAATGCCCTAATTATTATGCCTAACTACTGCCTAATATTATTATTTAACTAACCATTTCCCTACGGACTACACTCAAGACCTCCGCGAGGGGTTTACATGAGCAGTCCCATTCATACGGTTATTAACACACAGCAGACGTAATCTCATTCATACAAACTCACACACACACCACTTTCACACGCTCATTTGGACAGTAGACACACGCAGACAATCATAGCTATACTATTTCATGCATACAGTTTCAGTCATGCGCTCACAGTCACTCACACAATCATTCAGGCGCAGTTACGCAACATTCACACCTCACGCATACTTGACTTCTCTCACAACCTCAACTGGAGGAGTTTACGTGAGGAGCCGCATTCATACAACACAGTACAATTACAGCCCTAACAGTGCTAAAATGGGGCTAATTCCCAAGATACTAACTTAACTAATTCATATAACTAGCTACGGTTGCGTGAAAGTGCGATATATTTCGGGAATGGCCCAGAATTGGCCATTCCCACGTGATCATCCGTGTCTTTTGTTTGTATTTTGGGTGTGTGTGTAAAAACCAATGGGGACAATAATTGCTGTTCAAGCAATTATTACAAAAATATGCTAAGGACAGCTTTAAGTTAAGGGAAGCCGGCATTTCCCAGTTAACATCTTGATAATTAATAGGTTGAACGGTATTTGAAAGGTTGAGTTTTCTGCGTTTAACATGTTTTAGGAAACCTCAGGTTTTTACCCGGCAATGATTAGAACAGACAAGGCAAGATTATAACCGTGGCTTTTAAATTGTGATAAAAATGTGGCCGGCAACCCTAGTTGCCGGCTGTGGGAATTGAGGGGGGCCTAACCTGAAAAACCTACTCCCGGGGAGTGGCCTAACTCCCCTTCCTCAAGGTGGGTAGGTGAGGGTCCTCCCTTAAAACTAACTACCCAAGTTCATGTCGTTTTTGGGAGTTAAAAATGGCTTTTGGGAGTGAAACTGAGAAGGTTAAGAAGAGGTAAAATAGTGGTTTTAGAGTGGGTTTTGACTAGAAAATAAACCCACGATAGTTTATTTGTGGATAGGGCCAAAAAGGGCCTTTTGGGAAAAATACATAAAATGAAGAAAATGATGATTTGAAATTCTTTTTGATAAGAGTGATTTGCGAGGTTCGGCTGCTCGCAAATCACTCGGGAAAGTGTACAAAAGGGAGAAAAAAGTTACAAACAATACCCCAGAGGGTGGGGCGAAAGGCCCACACCCTCACAATTACAATTACAAAATTAATGGGCGCTGGGCCCGAAAAATGCTACAAAATGGTCTTCCGGGGTCCGAAGACCCCGGGTAAATCGCGAGAGTGTGGGACCCGGGGACCGCCTTTCAGGCATAAGGGTCCCCGGGTCAGAAGCAGTGCACCCCGTGAGCCGTCCGAAGACATATGGGCTCACGGGGGCGGCCAGAATTGTGAGTGCCTGGCTGCAGTTGCTGAAATAAAAACCCTACGGGGAAAGGGGGGAAGGAGGGAGATGCTTAAGTTCAGGCCTCCGTATAATTGGCACAGAACACATCTCCCCCGGAGACATACGGACAAAGTGGGGAATAACAATGCTAATATTTCTAAGGGGAGAGAGAGCAACCTCTCTCCCCGACTGCCAGCCAAGCACTGACTGCAAACTGCTAATTGCAGTCGAGACCCCGTCAGGGGGCTGGCCTTTCAGCTTCTAACAGCTGATTGGCTGTTTCGAATGATCACGCTTTCGCTATTGGGCTGCCGAGTCGTGACCTACGGTAGCCCACAGGCGCGTCTGGCGGCTGGAGGACCCCCAAATTAATGGGAACAGATGACCCCTAAATCAGACAGAAAGGAGGCCAAAGGCCGGATTTTAAGTATCAAGTTTTAGGGGTCTCTGCTGGGGCCCATAAATCTGGAGTAAACAGAAACTCCAATCTTTCTTAAAACTTGGTCCTCCAGCGGCCAGAACAAAGGGCTCCCTTTGCTTAGTAGAAAGCAAAGGGGCCTCACCTGTTTGGGTCCATCAAGGACCCAAAGACGAAAACAAATTACGTAAGTAAAATGAATACCTAAGTTAAAGCTAATAACTAAAACTAATAATTACCTAGAATTATAAGTTACCTACGTACCTATTATTATTGTTATCATTGTATATATGTATATATTTGTCTACCTAACTTGTATACTGAGTAGTGCAAAGGCTGGATTCAGCCTTTTGTGGGTGGGAGGTCAGCGGTGACCCTTATAAGGTCACTATTGTACGACTTACGTGAATGAATGCATGAATGGCATTCGTTCACGTAAGGTCTGGGAGCTTTCCACGCTCTCCAGACAAACAGACGGGCGGTCAAAGATAAAAGACCGACCCGTAAAAGGGAGAAGAGAGAGGGGAGGAGTTAAGTAACTCCCTTAAGAATGGATTAAAACCAGAACGTAGGATTTAAAAATGTGTAATTTAATTTGTACTTTTTGTTGTTTCAGGGATTAAAGAAGAAGAAACAGTGACAGTGTATAAATGTGCTTATTTGTTGTGTAATTGTACTAGTAAAGTAGATAATAATGTGTTTTCTTGCTATTTAAGGGGATTTATGCCAAGATGGTCATTACGCAACGCTGACATGAAGAGGGGAAAGACAGGGGGATTAAAGGGGGTCTCAATTACGACGGCCCTTACACGAGACTGACGTAATAGGGGTTTATGCAGATGTGGGAGGCCTCAATACGGCCGTCCCGCACACGTACAAAAGGGCAAAAGGTCAAAGGTTCGAATCCTTGCACTGAGAGTTGAGATAGACTGGGTAACTATTCGTATTTTAGACAGTTCTAACACCTATTATGTTCACTAATTAGTGTAGTTCGAGGGCCTCAATACGGCCGCGGGAACACAGTTAAGGCACATTGATTAAGCCCTGATAATTAACCAGATTATTGTGATTTTTAAGGCAATTCTGGCAGTTCTGACAGACAGACAATGCAGGTACAGATTACAATTGACAGTAGCAAATAAGGCTTGATCCTCTATACAATTACCTGGGATAGATTACTGGACTGGCCATGAGATCTTCAACAGAACTAATTAATAGACCCAATTAATAACTCTCTAGATTAGCCTTTTTGGCAGATTTCCGGGTAGGGCCCAGATTATTCTTTACTTAGGCCGCCTTATACTAGTTACTAATAACCTATTCCTAGTTGCTAGGTGAGGCTGTAAGAACGCGAAATGCCTTTTTACTGAATAAAACAACAATTACAGTAACAGAAACAGTAATTTCATTACAAAATGCAGCTTAACATTTCCTTTTTTTAATGGACACGACAAGTAATGTTGCCTTTTTAAAAGTTTTTTTAACCAAATTTAGAGGAAGTATAATTTTCCAGGATTTTTGCAGACTGCTGGTGACAGGTTTAAGTTGATTTTCACAATTTTGAACAATTCTTCTGACCAGTTTGGAAGATATCCCTTCTCAGATAATTCCTTGGACTTGCTAGTTCTGACTATGTGAGAAATACCAGTACTTCTACTACTAAGCTTTGCTTATGTTCCACCTTTTCATTGTAGAAATTACGGTAGACCACATGGGTGTTTTCAGGATCTGATGCTTCCAGAAGAGTCATTCAGATAATAGAATGTTTTGTATAGTTATATGCTTAAACGAGGTAAGGCAGTACTTCCCAATACGGATACTCTCTGGTTGTAGTATAATGTTTCCACAACATAGTCGTTTAATGTAGGATTAAACCGTTTGACAATGCTACATTAGATATCAGGATTATCCCTCGTATAGAAATTAATACTATTATCATGAAAAATTTGCTGAAATTGTTTGTTGAGAAATTCCTTTTCTCTATCAGACAGCAAACTCTTTGGAATTCTTTCACTTCTGAGAGTTTCTGTAAATGCTTTATGAATGTCTAGATCACTTTTGGATTTGGTAGGGACAACCCATCCATACTTGGAAAAAACGTCCATGCAGGTGAGTAAGAATTTATATCCATCATTATTATTAGATACTCTTTGCATGTCAGCTAAATCCACCTGCCATAATTTATCAACACCATCTACAAGGTAACGTCTTCTAAGGTAATTTCGATGTATCGGTTTATGGTCAGTATAGGTGTACTATTTAGTCAACAACTTCTTTACAGCATCAATGTTAATATTAGTATCTTCAAATTTCACGAAACTATAGAACTTCAGAAGACCAGAATATGCGACTGGACTAGAACGCGAATTTCAAAGTGTCTTCCATAAAAGCTTCTTAAGGTGACGATTCCTTTTGGTCACATATTGTTGTGACTGCGTAATTAAGATGAAATTTGACGAAACTTTCCTAAACAAGTTAGTTTAGCGTTCTAATACCCTCGGCGCGATCGTGCTTCAAACACATGAGATTTCCGTTAATGCGGCATTTGTCCGTTTTTGAAAGTTTGGCAACAGCTACATAGTTATAAAACTATATATATTCGAAAAGATCTCAATTAGCTCTAAAATTTTGCTTTTAGGAGCTAATCAAACAAACCATTATTGATTGAGCTATGCAAGCAGCAAAATTAAACATAACAGATGTGTCTTGCACAAACATAATTACTGCTCACTTATGTACATTTTGAATTTTTTGGACTGGTAGGTTTTTGTGTATGGGAGCTAAAAACCTGGATGGCGGACTACATGCAGGACAAGAAATGGCTAAAAGGTTTAGCTTAGCTGTCAATCATCAAACAACCCGAAACATTGTTGCATCGCATCAGCTTGGATATGATGTGCTTCCATTAGCACTATATAGTCATTTGAGAAGTCCATGATGTGTGCTATGAGCTGGAAATCTACAGCGTCATCCAGTGGAAACAAGGTTGAGGGACTATAGAGTTTCATAATGAGGTTTTTTGTGATTGGTTTATGTAGTGATATTGATACATGTAATCTTGTAATCTTGTTAGTAATGTATGTATGTTGTTAAAAACCAGCAATTGCGTTGGGCAACTGTTAGTACTTTTATGCAAATGATGTAAATGTTGACTCTATTATGCAAATTAAGTCTTGAAGACATCAGTGTTTGTCTAGACAGCCATTATGATTGTCAGTTCGGTGTTGTTATTTTCTCGATACAGTACGGTCGGGCCGTTTGCCATGTATTATATTATTGCCTGTATGCCTTTATTGTGCCTCCAATAAATCAACTGTAAGTTCACAGTAAACAATGCCTTGTTTACTTCTTTATTAGGGTATCTAATTAGGGCCTATTTCTTTTCTTTGCTTGGGTTGCACCCTAGGTAGGGACGCCTTTGAACCTGCTTTCGATTCGCCGTTTAAGTGCCGGTTTAGTCACCGGACAGTAAACTGGTAGTTAACATTTGGCGACCGTGACAGGACCACTGTCCGGTCTACAAAAGTTCCAGCTTTTCTTTTGAATTTTTGAACTCATTTTTTCTTCGATTAATTTTTGCGGTTTAAATTAAAAGCTTGATGTTTAAAATTTTTTTCAAATTTTAGGGTGCAACTCGAGAATTAAAGAAATCCCAATGGGGATTTGAATTAGTAGTATAAAAGGGATTATAGTAGTATAAAATGACGTGGTTCTTCCTTTCTCCTGGTTGTTGAACTTTCCCGATACTGGGAAATATTAACAACAGGGAAGCAACAGAAGCTGCCCTAGAGGCATTATTGGAAATAAACTTTCCAACTTTCGAAAATTTTTGTGATCCCCAAAGTAATTTTGAATTCTAATTTAACGTAGTTTTGGGGCTAAGAAAAATTTAGGGGGACTACCCATATTTTCCAAAATTTTTCTGAAGACTTTAAGAACCTTTGTTTCTAACTTTAGGCCAAGTTCTTTTGCAAATTTTTGAATTTCCCCAATCGACTCAAAGATAATTGTCGTGAAAATGGAATTTGCTTTAAATAAAGGACAAGCCTAGACGCAAAACGTCGTGCTAGGTTGGATAATATTTGGAATTGTAGCTTTTACAGTGAATTTGGATATCCCCCTTTTACTCTCCCCCCTTGACTTCTCGTCAAACCATTGGGCGTTGTTGATTTTTTCTATTTCTTGGTAAGCCGAAGGAAAAAATTTTCATTCGGACTTACTTTTCTTTTTTTGCAACAATGCCCCTATAAAAATATCCCCCCTCCCCCTTTCGTTTGATCAGGAATTCTAGTAATTTTGTACTTTTATTTGGAGTAAGTCCAGTGAATTTGAATTTTTTGAATGGGCCGATTGGAGGTAAACTTCTTCTGCGGTACTGTAATTCCTAACCCTTTTGTTGCTCTTCTGATTTGATCGAAGAATTTTGGATACTCGATTTTGTTTACGGAAAGAAAAACGGCCAGCAATGTCGGATTTGAAAAATGTTTGAGTCTTTTTAAAGGGTTTAGCAATTATAGTGGTAGAGAAACTGCCGTTTCTCCCGAAGAATGGATTGTTAGTTTTGAAGCCGTAGCCAAGGCTCACGATGTTTCTATTGACAAATATTACTCGAGTTTGCTCGCAAAGTTGGATGAAAAGGTTATTCATAGGCTTTCTTCTATAGGAATGCCAGGTACGGATAAAGGAGTTGGTTCAACTCCTTAAGACTCTTTATGAGCCGGTTCAGCGGACAGGAGTTGAACATTCGCGAAAATTTCATGTACGTACGCAAAAGCAGAACGAGAGTTTACGTGATTTTGTATCGGATTTAGAAATTTTGCCCCGAAAGGCATTTCCAAATGTCAGTGACGACGAGAGAGCTGTATATATTTTTGAGCAGCTCCGAAAAGGCCGAAAAAGTGATCTCAAGAAAATTGGTGTGTCTTTATTATCAGATTTGGAAAATTGGGACCATACAATGGCAAAGTTGAGAAAAATTGTGGTTCAACATTCACGTTTGGAAGAGGAATACGATTCTGATTCAGCCGAGTCGGACAAGTCAGAAAAGTCCGTAAAACACCGAAAAAGCTGAAAAGGGTAATGCTAAAGCCAATGTTTGTACTGTGTCCTCTAATGAAATGAAAAATCAACTGTTTTGGATCAAAGGTTGAAAGCTTTAGAAGATGAACTTAAAAAGTTCAAAACTCAGCAGATGGATTTGGAAGTTGTAAAGGCTGTGTCTGCGGACCCAGAAAAATGCAACCCCTCAACTAGCACAGCTTCTGGTACAGTAAATGCCGTTCAGGCATCTACAGAAAGGAAAGGAAAGCCACCTGAAAGCAATCAAGAGCAAAGGATTTGCTATATGTGCGGAAATACTGGGCATATTTCCCCTCAATGCGCTCTAAATCGCCGAAGTAATACGGGATTTAGAGGCAGAGGCAATCCAAATCGTAGAGGGTTTGGAAATAGAATGAATTTTTCTGCGAATAAGGAAAATTTTAACGACCAAGCGAATTATGGCTATTCTGCCTATTCCAATTTCAACCAGGAATCTGGTCGAAGCTGGAATAGAGGAAATCGAGGATTTTGCGGTCGAGGTGACCGTAAGGGAGGAATCCAAACATTTTTAAGGATCCAAATGGTCGGGTGTATCAGTCTTATGGTCAAAACAAAGGCCAATCAAATTCCGGTCTAAATTTTCTAACTCCGGTCTAACCAGAAGTTGGCCCACGCAGCATTTTCAGCAAGCGGGGAGCACAATAAATTCAGGGGGTGCTCTTCCGCAATAGTATCCCCACCCGGAAAACAATGTACGTATATAGCACAGAATAATCCGCAACTTAATGCTTTGTCTGAAAAAATCCCAAACTTTTTAGAGGGGCTTTCGAAGCTTTTTCCGGATGAAAAGCTTATTAGTCCAAATCAAATTTGCGCGGTTTTTACTCCTACATATGCGGATGTCACGCGGGGTGAAAGATCTCAAAACTCATCAGAAAATCCCCGTAATTTGCTTCAGTCAGAATTGTAAAGGTTGTTGCAAAATGTGGACATACGTGCATTGGTAAATGCCTTGAATAGTGGTTATCCCCCAGCCCCAGTTCTTTGATCTCCTCAGAATATGCATAATCAGCAGCTAAGTAGCAGAAATGGAAATTTTCAGAATAATTTCCGCCACTATGATTATAGTGGGGGAAAATTATTCTAGAACTGCTCAGCATTCTCACGAGTTTCAAATTTTCGTGGAGGGGCCCGCTATTTTCAAAATCAGAGCAGGCGCCAACTCACACAAAGTGGACGAAATACAGGTTTCGGTGTGAGCCGGACTCCTGCCAACAGCAATCAATGGTATAGAAGCAAGCAACAGTCTTTTGGTGTGCCGCAACCAGTTAATTTGTTCCTCGGAACAAATAACAATAATGAGCGTATTTGGAAAAACAGTAGGTTTTCTGCGGGAAACGCTGCTGCTGTCCCAAGTACAAATTGGCGCCAATATGTGACACAGCAAGGGGCACCTGTGGTTCAGTAAGTACCAAATGCTAGGATCGCTGGGGTAGGTAGTCAGGAATCATCTATAGGTAGGAATTCGACGGTTCACGTCACCGATACTGGTGACCAGTTCTGACGAATTCAAACAAGAAAGATTAAACCTGTACAACTAATGCTGCAAAATTGTCAGATGCCTAAAAATACAAAAAGTCAGAGACGAAAAATGCAAATACAGCAAATGGAACGGAAACAACGTTGAATATGTCTCAAGACCAATTAGTTACACGATTAAATCGACTCAGAACAATTGATGAGGCACCTGATTCCTGATTCATTGCAAAAGATGCTGTAGATAAAGACGCAGTGAAAACTAAGGCATCTAAAAAGAGGCAAAACGAGACCTATATATAATAAAAGGATCAAATAAAACAAAATGCCAGCATCTGTAAATATCGTAGTAGTTAGCATTTTTTGTCGCCATTCTTTGTCCTATTGGTATTTTGTAACTGTATCTTTACCAGCAAGCCAACTTCATCATAAACGGATGATCTAATTGTAACTTTTTTGTCATGTAATCTATACTTTGCACATTTCTGGTAGAAAACTTAATTTTATTTTTGTAAATTCATTGAAAGTGCTATAACGATTATTTTTTGTCATTTGAAGCTTTAGAAATTTTATCTTTCGCATTTGTCTTCATTTTCTCTATTCTCTCGAATATCTTTCAAATTGGGAATCGTGAGCTTAAAATTATGAGTATATATGCGGTTGTGTTTGCTTTGTTTCTTTTAGATAAGCAGCTCTTTGACGATTCTACATTGATGCATTCTATGGTCTTCTACGTAAACAACTGTCGATAAACTACTTACCATTGAAGCAGCAATACAAAGAACTGCCACGATTTACGAACTTTAAATTCCGTGTTGAGCTTTTCTTAGTTAGTTAGTAGTAGTCTTTCGTTGTCTGTAGAATTCATATATACTTTATAATTGTCTTTACATGTATGTCCTTGCTGTCTGTTGTTTCCTTTTGTACATTGCTATTTAGTTTTGGATGTAATTTCTTGGATTACTTTAATATGTTGTTTGTGAATTCGTAGGCACTCATTCTTTTCTGTTCGGGGATGAACGATGTAATTGGAAATACGTTTGTGTTCTTATGGATTATTTATGATGTTTTTTTAGGTTTTTAGGATATTTCGAAATTAATATCTTTCGCACAAAGAAAATTTTGAGTTTTCGTTATCTTGATTTTGAGTTAGTCGGCTAGCTATTTATTTTAATTTGGAATTGTTATGTATTTTCTGGGTTTTGTATTCTTTTAAACTACCTTATCGGTAGTACAATTCATTGATGCTGAGGGCATTTATGCCAAGGCCCAAGAGTTGAGTTAGAATGGATTGTACTGACGCGGTAGTTTCTGTCCTTCTCATGACTTCAGTATTCAGTATTGCTATTTTGTCTGTATTTTTTGCATTGCTAGCGAATAAGCTATATGTTAATCTTTTGAATCGTTGTACAGATAATCTATGTGGTATTTACTCTTTTGAAACTGTTGTAAAGTATGGAAGTCGTATTTAGCTTTTGAATTGTGTACAGGTATTTTTGTCGTACTTTAATCTTTTGAATTTGTTGTAAAGACGCTTTTTCATATTTACTCTTTTGTACTGTTGTAGAATTTAAATTTTAGAGTTGACTAAAGTAAATAGACGAAAACATTTTTAACAAAATCGGAAAACAATGAGGATTACCCCCTCTATTGAAAATTTAGATACTAAAGCGCCAATTTTTGAAGCGAACTTTAGAAGTCACTTGACTTGACCAGGGGTCAACTGGTCAGTCACAAAAAGTCAACCAAAAAACTAGAGGTTGGTTCAAAGCCGGGCCTAAAATTTGTAACGGGATCTCAAAATCTACTCTTTGAATCACGGTCGCCACAATGTAGAATTTAAATTTTAGAGTTGACTAAAGTAAATAGGAAAGGATTGAAGGTTCGTGAAGAGTGTGTGAATTTGAGACCCTAGTAATTATTTCAAAAATCGGCAAACATATGCTTTATTTCGAATTACAATTCCAACTAGAAATTTCAAGTACAAGATTCAAAATGAGAACCGTGTCCAACTGGACTCAAGGGAACCCCCACTTCCCCCATGAACCAACCTCTAGTCTTCCTTTAGCAGATTGAGTCTTGAGAAGAAATCCTTCGATGGTGAACGAATCGAAAAGTGACCGTTTTTTCAGAAAAGTTCTTTCCTTTTATAGTCGAAAACTAATTTGCATATTGTACGAAATTGTACTTTTTAGATAGCTAATTTTCAAAGCCAGAGTTTCTGCACAGAAGGAAGCTAGCTACATTTCAAAGCCAAGACTTTTACACAAGAGTAAGAAAGAAACACAATAATTTCAGTGGAATTCTACAGTGCTGCTGCACATATCTCACTGTGTATAGTTAGCTCTTGTCGTATATTAATTTTGTAAAGTAGTGATTTTGTGTTGCAAGTGCTTAGTAATTGTATTTGTTGTGTGAATGTTGTTTGCTTGTGTATTGAATTTGAGTTGAGTGCATGATGGATTTGTAACCGTAGTATTTGAAAGGTACCTATAGTTTTTCGATATGGGTTTTTGTTTTTGTACTTCACTACTCTAAATTTGAGTTGCAGTATCGTGTTTAAAATGCTATCAAGTTTACGTTCAAGTAGGAATATATCCCCACTTTTCAAGTAGCTTGTATTTTGACTACCATTTGCTACAAATCTTTTCTATTCTATTCTAATTTTTATTCTTCTTTGAGTAAGTCTCTTTTGGGCTTACAATCTGAAGTTACTTTTGCTATCATGGTGTAGAGATTTGGACTAAACGATCTCTGAACAAACGAATTTAAATCACAGAAATAGACTTGTAGAAAGTACGCTCTGAGAGCGTGACCCCCGACAAGCGAATTTCTGGAACTTTCGAAGATTGCAGCGGTTCAACAGAGTGTGCGCAGGCCAGATTCAACTCGCTCCAAATTACCCTGACCAACTACGAAACGAAAAGGCGAAAACTAAAAAGTGACGCGAATTTACTGTTGAGCTTCACAAAACTACAAAAGCACGACTTCAATATAAATTTCAAAACAAAACTACAGGCACCGAGACATAATTTAGATTAAACAAAGACAAAACAAACCCAATGGAAAATTCCAACAAGACAAAGCAAATGACAAAAGGCGCCCCCAAGCAAATAAGGTCAATGAGGCGTAAACTTTAGACAAAGGCACCCGACCGCTCTCTACAAGAGTTTAAACCCAACTGACTGTGCGCGCCCAATTTTGAATGATTGTGACAATTAGCTAGTCCGACCGTGGGCCTATACACAGAAGTAAAGATTTGAAATAATTTAGTTTGACCGTTCATGAATTTAGCATTACATTTTAGAAATTCAATAGAAAATGACGAAATATGAATTTATCGTGAAGTTAGCCGTACACTTTCGTAATTTCAAATGAAAATAACACTTAGACTGACCGAAATAATTCACAATGGGTAGTAAATGCGCCAGGACTTCCTTATGGTCGCTTACTGGTCGCCCATGCTTGAAAGTCTTTTTCTTGAAATTTTACCATCTAAACCTAATCTTCGAAGTATGGTAGCACTCTCTTCCATCTTGGAAATATTAGCAGGCGCTAAAATACTTTTGCCAGGGGATGATGTTAAAAACCAGCAATTGCGTTGGGCAACTGTTAGTTATAAAATTGTTATAAAATCGTTCTTATAAAATCGTCTGCCCTCCCTCCCTCGGTCCATGCCTGTGTGTGGGTATGGCAGGCCGGCAACCGATTCTAAACTGACTCGACCTCCTGTTGGCGAAGGGATGTCGTAATCTGTGCCCGATCGTGATGTGGGGGCAACATCACGTGGTCTATTTTCCCCCAACTATCCACCATGCCGCATGGATAACTTTTTCTTTCTTAATTCTTCTGATTCATCCTTCTCTGGTGTTTCACCTACATCTCCGGAACGGACTGAAAGACTTATCCTGTCAGTTGAGTCCTCTGACAGCCCCTTCTCGGGCTTCTCGGGCTCATCTGTAGAACGAACGGCGCAGCTAATTGATGAACTGTACCCTGCTCCTACCCTCCCCTCTGCTCGGTCCAGGCGACTGTGCAATCGTGAGCTACGTATAGCAACATGGAATGTGCTGACTCTGACGCAGGACTCTTCTCTGCCGTTGTTGGCCGCTGAACTTGACCGTTATCACATCGACATATGCTGCCTTCAAGAGGTTAGGAGGCCTGGTTCTGGCTTCACCTCCTTAGGTTCCGATTGGACTGTATACTACTGCGGACGTGACGACGAGCGGAGAGAACAGGGCGTAGGAATTGTAATCAGAAAATGGCTCTCCCTTGACCTAACTATTACAACGGTCAATGAAAGAATCATGGTCGCCCACCTGGCCACAAAACCGCTACCTCTATCCGTGGTAGCGACTTATGCACCTACTGAGATGGCAGATTCAGCTACCAAGGATGCCTATTATGATGATCTGTTGCGTGTCATGTCTGAAATACCCCGCTGCCACCTCTGCGTACTGGGTGGTGACCTCAATGTCGAAGTCGGCCCTGATGCCCGCACTTGGGTGGGCACTGCCGGTGCCCAAGGCTGCGGCACTACTAACGACAATGGCCTACGTTTTCTCAGCTTCTGCGCAGCCACCAAAATCTCAATCGGTAATACATTCTTCAGGCACAAACCTTCTCACCGTTATACCTGGTACTCAAATACCGGAACCTGCAAAAAGGCCATTGACTTTATTTGTGTATCAGAAAGATTGCGTAGTTCTATGCTGGATGTAAGGGTTAGAAATGGAGCCTCCCTTCCCGGATCTGCTGACCACTCGCGTGGGACTGACCACAGATTGGTCGTCTGCCGACTCAAGCTCCGCCTTTCGGCAACCAGCAGGGGCAATGCGTCCAATCAAACCTTTGACCACCTACGTCTAATGGAGCCCCAAATTCGGCAGCAATTTCAACTCACCCTATCAAACAGATTCGCTCAGCTACTCCCATCCGTCACTGAAGACCCAACTGATGATTGGGTACATTTCAAGGAAGCTATCATTGATGCAGCCTCCACGCACTGTCCGCCCACCAACTACGCTAGGAATCCAAACTGGCTGACCCCTCAGCTCCGTCGAGCGGTCGAAGAAAAGCGCAAAGCCAGAGCTATTTTACTGTCCAGTCACAGCGGTGCCCCAGGGCCCCTCCGCGAGTTCCGTACCCATCAACAGCGTTGCAAGCGAATGGTGCGCCGAGCCAAGAACGACTATTTCAATGCCCTTGCAATCGAACTGAGCAATGACTATCAAGCTAATCGCTGGCATGACTTCTACCGCAAACTGAAACTATTTTGGAATTCCAATCGATCTGGTCCGGCTGCGATCAAAGACAGGCATGGAAACGCCTTACCTACGAAGCAGAGTAGGTTAGCCCGTTGGAAGGAACACTTCAATGAACTTCTGAATATCCAACGCGCGGTAACCACCCTAACTGCTTCGGAGCCGAGCCGGTACAATCTGCTGATCAGCTGATTCCTAAACCGACGATTGAGGAAGTACAAAAAATCGTCTCGAAGCTGAAAAGAAATAAAGCCCCCGGTCCATGCAAAATAACTGCTGAGTTACTGCAGGCTGGCGGCCAGGTGGCCGTCAAATGGTTGCATTTGTGATAATCTCGTGCTGGAGATCTGAACAGTGCCCTCAAGAGTGGAAGGACTCCCTGATCAGCGTACTCCACAAAAAGGGTGATCAGCCTCTCTGTGATAACTACCGAGGAATTGCTCTGCTTTTCATTCCTGGGAAGGTATATGCCTCTCTACTGCTTGGTCGTATTCGTGACCTTTTGGAATCCGGCCTTAGTGAAGTTCAATGTGGTTTTCGCTCAAACAGGAGCTGTCAGGATCAAATCTTCACCCTCCGCCAGTGAGTGAGCGTTTCCTGGAGGTAAAAAAACCACTGTTTGCTGCATTTATCGATCTGAAAAAAGCATTTGATAGCGTTGATCGGGAGACCTTGTGGAAAAGTCTTGCTATGTACGGCGTTCCTGCGAAGCTGGTCCGACTAATATCTTGCCTGCACACAGGGTCAAATTGCTCTGTGAAGGTTGAGCGGAGCTGCACAGACTATTTCCCAGTTAGTACCGGAGTCCGGCAGGGCTGTGTCCTGGCCCCTGCTCTGTTCAATATCATAATTGACAGTGTTGTTCGCAGGGCCGTTCAACTAGCTAACGTCAACGTAACTCTGGAATATAGGATCGATGGGCGTATCCTTCATTGGGATAGGTATTATCGTCATGGTACCAACCCACTCGAACTCAACGCGCTCCTATTTGCTGACGATGCTTGTTTGTTAGCAGAAACAGCAACGGACCTACAAACCGCAGTCACGGCATTTGATTCAGTTGCTACGGACTTCGGGCTTGAAGTTAGCTTTACCAAAACCAAAATCATGTGTTTTGGTGACGAGCAGGCTTATGTTTCCCTTCGCGGAACTGTACTCCAACAGGTAACTGACTTTAACTACCTTGGAAGCACTATTTCTCACCATGGAGCGATTTACCCTGAAATAACGCGCAGACTCCAAACCGCCGGCATGGTCTTCAAACGTCTACGATCTGTCTGGAAGGACTCTCACCTCCATCCGGCTGTGAAGCTGAAACTGTATCACGCTACAGTTGTCCCTGCCATGCTATACAGCTGTGAAACCTGGAACACCAGGTTGGCTGATCCGCATCGCATCGATGTAGCGCACAACAACTTCTTGCGGTATACGCTGGGCATATCGAGACGGCAGCGTGTCAATAACTCTATCCTTCATGAGCTTGCTAACTCTTTCTATGCTAGCAGCAGAGTTGAGCAGGCCAGATTGCGATGGCTGGGGCATATCGCCCGCCTACCCGACAACCGAATCCCAAAACTGGCCCTGTTTGGTCGAGTCCCTAATGAGCGGAGACCTCCCGGGCGCCCTCACCTGCGCTGGCAGGACTGTGTCCTCCCGGCTCTACGGGGAGTCCAGAACTGGTATGATTTGGCTCAGGACAGATCCAGCTGGAAAAGATGGTTGGCAGAACGCGGCGGCATTCATGGACGTCCTCGTCTGGGCCACTAAGTCAGTCAGTAAGTCACTGTTAGTACTTTTATTCAAATGATGTAAATGTTGATGCTATTATGCAAATTAAGTCTTGAAGACATCAGTATTTGTCTAGACAGTCATTATGATTGTCAGTTCGGTGTTGTTATTTTATCGATACAGTACGGTCGGGTCGTTTGGCCATATATTATATTATTGCCTGTATGCCTTTATTGTGCCTCCACTAAATCAACTGTAAGTTCACAGTAAACAATGCCTTGTTTACTTCTTTATTAGGGTATCTAATTAGGGCCTATTTCTTTTCTTTGCTTGGGTTGCACCCTAGGTAGGGACGCCTTTGAACCCGCTTTCGATTCGCTATTTAAGTTCCGGTTTAGTCACCGGACGGTAAACCGGTAGTTAACAATATTGTGTGGTAGTTTTACAAAACTAAAGATTAAAAAAGGAAAAACCGTAACGGCAGTCCTAAGCAGTCTGATGAGACCCTGTGGCAGAGGTCGAAACGGTAGACGAATCTGATACCTCGGAGCCCTCAGTTTCTATCTACTCCTCTATTTTATTGAAGTTCGAGTATGAAGAGTTTCGTTCTTGTAATTCATAATCTTAGTAACAAACAATTAAGCCCCTCATGCAACCAAACCTGCGTATGGAATCAGGTAGTAAAGTACTTCACATCTTAGTCAGTATAATTGCGACATCATTGATTGCTCAAACTTCATGTCTATTCTGTTATGTATTCAAACTGTTTAATCCTACTTGTAGGTTTACCTAATGGTCCTTTGTTTGCTTCCAACATTACACTTTGGAGGCTGACTATTGCTATATGGTTCAAACTTCAGAACCAACTGGTTTTGCTTGAAAGGTTTAATTCGAATCACACACATTGCACGTTTTTGTTTATACATTACAACTTGTATATTGAATAATTCTATAATATTTACTTAAATAATTTTATCAAACTTTAAACCAAATTAGCTTTGCTTTCGAAACATTTAACCAGAATTATAACGCATTGCACTTTCTAGTTCCAAGATTATATTTAATTTTTAAGCTACCTGTTGTTAATTGGATACGTTACGCAATCCAACGAAGAGAAGCCGTGGTGCGAGTTGTCGTTGTTGTTCAGAAGGTTGCTATTCTTCAATCCTCCATTATTCTAGGATGCAACTGTTAATAGCATCAAGAGTTTATAATACCATGAGTAAGTTTATAATACCATGAGTAAGACACTCAGCTCTTCCTAATAGAATAAGCTTGCGAGATGCTCGAAACATTAAGGCCGAAATCTCGGGGGGGGGGGCTTCTCAGCTTAAACATACAGCGCTGACATTTCTAAAAACGGCGTTTTCGACAAATTAAATACTATCACGTGAGCTAGGAAAATCGTACAGCAATATTTTTATATCATTATGTTGCGTGGAACGGGATCTTTTTAACGATATAAAAATTATATAGTTCGGTTGAGGTAATCTCTTACAAAACCGGCAATAAAGCATCCTTGCCATGAAAATTCTGAGAATTTCACCATTTCTTCGAAATGCCTTACGTTGTTGCTGAATTTATGAGAGATTGCCTAAACCGAACTATATAATTTTTATATCGTTAAAAAGATCTCGTTCTACGCAACATCATGATATAAAAATTATTGCTGTACGATTTTCCTAGCTCAAGTTATAGTATTTAATTTGTCGAAAACGCGCGTTATTAAAAAATGTCAGCGTTTTATGATTACACGCTGAAAAGCCCCCCGAGATTTCGGCCTAAATGTTTCGAGCATCTTGCAAGCTTATTCTATTGGGAAGAGCTGAGTGTTTTTCTCTTGGTATTATAAACTCTTGATAGCATTAATCATAGTATAAATAGCTTTAATAGTGCTCTTAAAAGGCTTCGTTAACTTAAAACCACTCAATAAAAACTACAAGCCAGTTTTTTAAAATACTACCTGATTCAGTTTATTTTTTAATTTTTGTAGTTTCTACGAAATACTAAGACAGCATTTTGAGAGCTTTGATTCCCATCAGTATATAAAATTATAGATCATATTATGGGGGCTCTCCGAGCTCTCCCATGATTCAATCCATCAAACTGCTAAGCATTGCACTGATTGCAGTTGAAATCAAATGTACAATAGACAGAAGCGATGCGCCAAAGCAGAGTCCAAGTATCCCGCCAACACTACTCAGCAGGGAGTCCCAGGTGAAAGAGGCTTGCTCTGTTATAATTTGAATCTCATTGGACGGAAATAGTATTACAGTAGTGACAGTTGCGCTAGGCGATAAGTTGGTTTGAACGGTGAAAAATGTTCGATCAATTTCGCCGTCGCAATGGTGTTCACAACTTTGCAAAGCGCAGTCACTGCTCAGATTATGGTAGGACGGAAGGACATCCACAGCGAAACTGCATCGTTTTGAAATCGGTACAGAAAAGTCGTTGATGGAACAATTTTTCGCACATCGCATAAAGTCGGCTAAACACGGACTTTGGCACCGGGTCGGAACCGTATGGACATTTCTTGGAATAGAATTTGGTCCGCCAATATACCGATAGATAGCAGCTTCCAAGTTTATAAAATACTGTCCACCTTGGCACAGATATACTGTGGATAGACCGTCCAAGCCTGTCATTAGTGATGGGCACCATTTGGATGGGGGAAACTTGAGACCGTTTTTCATTTCCGAATTATTTATGTGAAATTGGAAATATTTAGAAACTGCAGATAATTGTTCCGGTACGGGTCTGATTGACCAAAACAGTAGTCCTGAGTAAAGCATCCAATTTCCGGTAAGATTACCTTTATCCACGGTAAGCACCTTGTTCATATCAAAACTTACATTATTGACTAAGTCTGACATGGTTAACAATTTTAATTTACTGGCTAACTGGTGTCGAATATTTGAGTCTAATTCTTCATAGTTTTCAAGCAGGTCAGAGTAGTCGTAATCAAAATGTTGCTCGTCATCAAGACGGTATGAAAATTTGTCCAACAACCACATTTTCTGTTTTTCGTCCAATTGTAACCTGGACAATTTAGACGGATCCACCCACGGAAAATGCAAATAGACAGAAGGCCATTCTTTCCGGCCCGTCATTTCAATACGGAAGTTGGTCGGTGTGGCCATAAATTTAGTCAAAGTTTGATGCAATTCAAAGCTGAGAAAACTGCCAGCAGCCAGTATTAGTGTGAACCAAAACAGTTTACTCCCCGCAGTTGGGGCCGACAACAAAAATTGGATGCCGTGAAGACTCGTCTCGGCAGCAAAAGCTTTCAATATCTTAGTTTTGTTGGATTGATGATTTCCTGTTGTTTTGCCCATTTTATCTACAAGCTGGGACGGTGGGCAAAGTAAATTGACTGACACAAATGATATAATCGGCAAAAAGTGGCTTGGCGGAAACGCAATGGGTTCTGTATAAATTGGAACTAATGCCCACCAAACAGGGCGAAATCGCCAATTAACTTGAAATCCGATCCTTTCAGAACTGCAATAAATAGAGCTGGAGAAAACAACATTAATGTAATGGAGAAGCCGGGAGAGTTTAACCACAGCATTACCTCTACTACCAGGGCTGACGCAATGTAACACAAGCCCTGACTGCTAAGGAATTGATATTTCTGTCCAGGCGGCTCTCTTTCAAATACCCAGACGAGCCTCGACAGGGAGTGGACGATCAGAATTTTGCTGGACGTCACAGACTGACTGAAGCCTAACGGAAAGGGGAGTTGGACAAAATTTCACTCAGAAAGTCTCCGGACTAACCCCAGAGTACCTTCCAAAACCTAGAAATTTGCTCAAACCTAGCATGGAAACTAAGTACAAAAACTAGTTAAGACAACTGACGATTTATCGGAGACAGGGTTAAGGTTAATAATCATACAAAATTAATTAAAGGTTACCAAACGTACAAAGAAACTTACTGGCTACCAAGAAGATAAAGATGAAGTTGGGGGAGAGGAGACAAGACTGGAAAATTGGGAAAAAAGGGGAAAGACTGTCGGAAAATTGAGCACAAAGGGAGATTGCAGTATGAGTTGAGTTAGAGAGTAAACTTAATTAGCAAAAAGGGTTAAAAAGGAATTGAAAAGTGATTAAGTTGGGCAACCCCCAAGAAATACCACAGAGTCGACCGCATAAATTTTAACATGACTGCTCGGTACCAAGGAAAATTTCTTAACTGAAGGTGGGATGACTAATCATTACGAGTGAAAACGGAAGTTTCGCAATGCCGACTGATATAAGTCAATTTTTGAGCACAATCTAAAAAACCTACTACAAAAATGGTTTGTATGCAGTGTTATCTTTATAGTTATTAGAAGGGTAAATAATTTTGCGGTTTTCAACCATAAAAGTTAACGTTAAACGTTTAAAACTTAACCACAAATATAGCGCCACATTACAAAATACGCATTCTTGCATCCGAAAACACAAGACAAATACTAAACACTCCAGTAATTAGACAACTGACTATTATAAAGGCTTTTTAAGAAAATTCACAAAACACTTAAAGAAAAAATTGTAACCGAGGTAGTATCGACTCCCGCTACAGCCTATACTACGCTAAGTTGAAAGGCAAGGACTATATTCCAATGTGATTATGTATTTTCACTAAAATGAAACTTGGAAATGGAAAATCCAGAATTTTTACTCTTTATAAAGAGTCTGGCGAACAACCCCTAATAAGCCAGTAGGTAATCTGATATCGCAATTTGAATATATTGCTCGACCTACAAAAATAAAGCAAATCGATGTTTAAAAGCTATCCACAAGCTATGCTTTACTGGCGGATTAAAAAATTAAAACTAACTGGTTTAGTCCGCGGATTGAAATGGTCGAATTAAACAAGTTAATTAGACTTCGACTTCGTTTAATTCTGTATTGAAGAAACAGCTATTAAAATTCCGGCAGATCTTCGTTTTTATATTTTAATTAATTCTAATCTTTAAAGAAACAGAGACAAAAACTACCTTTAAAACAGAGAGGTAGCTCATGTGAGGTAGCAATCGGTGTTGGACTAAGTAGTATCTGATTGATAAATAATGCATTGACATCTGTGTAAAAGCTTTTATGACTGATCCTTTTCTTGGCCTGTAACCAAAACAAAGCAGCCGCAGTTTGTCAAACAGTGACAGCCTGTTTTAGAAATCTTTATGCGCATTTTGTACTAAAGTAAAACTTATGGGCCAGAAAATGTAATATGGGGAAAAGGAGACATCTGTAAAGCCGAAAGACGTGTGGAAATAGTCCTCCTGCCGTCGCGTGTACTTGAGGGAATTTGAGGGAGCTCTCCCCTTGCACAGGGATTGACTAAAAACGCAGGTTTTAGGGCACCCTCCAAAATTCGCATCCTTTCCGATGGCAGTTTGAATTATCCTTGTTTTGCTGGGTTGAGCTTTTTTAAATCGAATCAAGTAAACAATCCTTAACCCACTCAAATGAGGGATACCGAAGTTAACTCAACTTTTGTTGGGAATGTATGCGAGCACATTAATGAAAAATCAGTAGCAAAACATTTAACATTTCAAAAAAATTAAAGTTTTAAGTTTTTAATGGTGGGCAAGGGAGCCAAAACAGTTTTGTCTCTGATTATGCTGAAACTTGTTTACGTGGGCTCTCTGGGTCTCACAAAACGAATCTGAAGAGGCTGCTTTTTGTTCAGCTTTTGATTAGTTCATTAAAAACTCACGCTGTACGTTTAGATAAGCTTTTGCTGAGCTAGACACAGACTGAATACAAAAACAGATATCAGATTCGCGTTCTGCAGTTTCGAAAGCCTCTCTATACAACTTTCTGCAAAATCAGAAACAAAATTACGGTTTCCCCTAAAAACTTATTAATTTAGACACTTTTTTAAATTTTAAATTTTTATCACCAATAAATCTGAACTGTGACTCTAATGGCTACATACAAAATTTGAGCTAAAGTGGTCATGCTTTAAGAAAGATAAAGCTTTGTTGGGCGATAACTTACTTGAAAATTTGAGGAGGAGATTGTTTGCCTGATCCTGCAAACTATCGCCAAGTCTAGATATTTTTGTGAAGTGTTTGTTACCTGCCTGATTTTCGGGTTTTGTATTCATGGATTATTAATTAAGATGTATGAAGGAATATTTTTACATTAGTACTTCTTGTTTTTGAAATTCGTCTTTTAATTGTGACTGAAGGAGTAAGTAATCCATGGCGTGTACTAAGTGATTTTACAGGACTGTATAGGACGAAAACCGACAGTACTGACAATATGACGTCACAACGTGACATAGGTGTTGATTTTGTATTCATGGATTATTAATTTCAAGTTGCGTATGACAAACTTTATTACAGAGTAACTCTTTAGAGAGATCTGTGAACCTTCACCCTAACGCGTATAAGTTAATTATATACAAATAAAGTAAAATAGTATCAGAAATGAGACTAAGCCTAAGCCTAAGCCTAAGCCAAATTTTTTTCAAAGACAGTGGTACTGGTGAACCGTCACCCTAACGCGTATAAGTTATATAAAGTATAACATGTAACGGTATAACGCGTAGAAGCCTCAGCCTCAGCCTCAGCCTCAGCCTAAGCCTAAGCCTAATCCTAAGCCAAAGCCTGAGCATGAGCCTAAGCTTAAGCCAAACCCTAAGCCTAAGCCGAAGCCTTCATCTAATTTATTTTTCACAAGCCTTCATTTAATTTATTTTTACAACTAAACAATTTATCTTCAACAAATTACTCAAGTAGTGGTGGTAGTAGTTCTCATTAGTAGTTCTCATTTATATTTGTAGAACAAGTGCGACGGCCCTTGAGCTTGCTCTTCCTCCACTTTGTTTCTACTTGCGTGGGTTCACGTAGTGAAAGTCATGTACATTGGTACACGAATTCCGACAAAGCTTGATGAGACTGTGCCTCCGTAGCTCAGTCGGCAGAGCGTTTGCCTAGTGCGCAAAATGTCGTGGGTTCGAGTCCCACCGGAGGTCCGAATTTTTCGGACCTTCGGTGGTACATGACTTTCTTCTTCTTTCTCATTTATATTTGTAGAACAAGTGCGACGGCCCTTGAGCTTGCTCTTCCTCCACTTTGTTTCTACTTGCGTGGGTTCACGTAGTGAAAGTCATGTACATTGGTACACGAATTCCGACAAAGCTTGATGAGACTGTGCCTCCGTAGCTCAGTCGGCAGAGCGTTTGCCTAGTGCGCAAAATGTCGTGGGTTCGAGTCCCACCGGAGGTCCGAATTTTTCGGACCTTCGGTGGTACATGACTTTCTTCTTCTTTCTCATTTATATTTGTAGAACAAGTGCGACGGCCCTTGAGCTTGCTCTTCCTCCACTTTGTTTCTACTTGCGTGGGTTCACGTAGTGAAAGTCATGTACATTGGTACACGAATTCCGACAAAGCTTGATGAGACTGTGCCTCCGTAGCTCAGTCGGCAGAGCGTTTGCCTAGTGCGCAAAATGTCGTGGGTTCGAGTCCCATCGGAGGTCCGAATTTTTCGGACCTTCGGTGGTACATGACTTTCTTCTTCTTTCTCATTTATATTTGTAGAACAAGTGCGACGGCCCTTGAGCTTGCTCTTCCTCCACTTTGTTTCTACTTGCGTGGGTTCACGTAGTGAAAGTCATGTACATTGGTACACGAATTCCGACAAAGCTTGATGAGACTGTGCCTCCGTAGCTCAGTCGGCAGAGCGTTTGCCTAGTGCGCAAAATGTCGTGGGTTCGAGTCCCACCGGAGGTCCGAATTTTTCGGACCTTCGGTGGTACATGACTTTCTTCTTCTTTCTCATTTATATTTGTAGAACAAGTGCGACGGCCCTTGAGCTTGCTCTTCCTCCACTTTGTTTCTACTTGCGTGGGTTCACGTAGTGAAAGTCATGTACATTGGTACACGAATTCCGACAAAGCTTGATGAGACTGTGCCTCCGTAGCTCAGTCGGCAGAGCGTTTGCCTAGTGCGCAAAATGTCGTGGGTTCGAGTCCCACCGGAGGTCCGAATTTTTCGGACCTTCGGTGGTACATGACTTTCTTCTTCTTTCTCATTTATATTTGTAGAACAAGTGCGACGGCCCTTGAGCTTGCTCTTCCTCCACTTTGTTTCTACTTGCGTGGGTTCACGTAGTGAAAGTCATGTACATTGGTACACGAATTCCGACAAAGCTTGATGAGACTGTGCCTCCGTAGCTCAGTCGGCAGAGCGTTTGCCTAGTGCGCAAAATGTCGTGGGTTCGAGTCCCACCGGAGGTCCGAATTTTTCGGACCTTCGGTGGTACATGACTTTCTTCTTCTTTCTCATTTAAGTTTTTAATGGTGGGCAAGGGAGCCAAAACAGTTTTGTCTCTGATTATGCTGAAACTTGTTTACGTGGGCTCTCTGGGTCTCACAAAACGAATCTGAAGGGGCTGCTTTTTATTCAGCTTTTGATCAATTCACTAAATACTCACGCTGTACGTTTAGATAAGCTTTTGCTGAGCTAGACACAAGCTGAATACAAAAGCAGATATCAGATTCGCGTTTTGCAGTTTCGAAAGCCTCTCTATACAACTTTCTGCAAAATCAGAAACAAAAATTACGGTTTCCCCTAAAAACATATTAATTTATACACTTTTTTAAATTTTAAATTTTTATCACCAATAAATCTGAAATGTGACTCTAATGGGTACACACAAAATTTGAGCTAAAGTGGCCATGCTTTAAGAAAGATAAAGCTTTGTTGGGCGATAATTTACTTGAAAATTTGAGGAGGAGATTGTTTGCCTGATCCTGCAAACTATCGCCAAGTCTAGATGTTTTTGTGAAGTGTTTGTTGCCTGCCTGATTTTCGGGTTTTGTATTCATGGATTATTAATTAAGATTATGAAGGAATATTTTTACATTAGTACTTCTTGTTTTTGAAATTTGTCTTTTAATTGTTACTGAAGGAGTAAGTAATCCATGGCGTGTACTAAGTGATTTTACAGGACTGTATAGGACGAAAACCGACAGTACTGACAATATGACGTCACAACGTGACGTAGGTGTTGATTTTGTATTCATGGATTATTAATTTCAAGTTGCGTATGACAAACTTTATTACAGAGTAACTCTTTAGAGAGATCTGTGAACCTTCACCCTAACGCGTATAAGTTAATTATATACAAATAAAGTAAAATAGTATCAGAAATGAGACTAAGCCTAAGCCTAAGCCTAAGCCAAATTTTTTTCAAAGACAGTGGTACTGGTGAACCGTCACCCTAACGCGTATAAGTTATATAAAGTATAACATGTAACGGTATAACGCGTAGAAGCCTCAGCCTCAGCCTCAGCCTCAGCCTAAGCCTAAGCCTAATCCTAAGCCAAAGCCTGAGCATGAGCCTAAGCTTAAGCCAAACCCTAAGCCTAAGCCGAAGCCTTCATCTAATTTATTTTTCACAAGCCTTCATTTAATTTATTTTTACAACTAAACAATTTATCTTCAACAAATTACTCAAGTAGTGGTGAACCGTCACCCTAACGCGTACAAGTTAATTTATATACAAATAGACTAAAATAGTATCAGAAATGAGACTAAGCCAAGCCTAAGCCTAAGCATAAGCCAATTTTTTTCAAAGACAGTGGTAGTGGTGAACCGTCACCCTAACGCGTATAAGTTAATTACATACAAATAGAGTAAAATAGTATCAGAAATCAGACTAAGCCTAAGCCAAAGCCAAACCCTAAGCCTAAGCCGAAGCCTTCATTTAATTTATTTTTTACAACTAAACAATTTATCTTCAACAAATTACCCAAAAGCATTTCTCTATGCCACTAACAATCCGTAACCTCAAATCTAATTGCTCAAAACAGCTTATCTCTGAATACACACAACAATCCTAACCTCAACTCTATTATTAATGAATAATCCAACGATACCACAAAAACTGTGTAAATAATCCATAACAACAACCCTAATCTGGACAGTAATCCTTAGATTTCAAACCACAGACAACAGTAATCCACAACAACCAGAACAATTCTTTCAGTAATCCACTGCGACCAGACAGAAAACTTGCATAATCCACGACGCCGCAACACAAATGGGCCGTAATCCATGAAACCTATACCAAAATTTTCAGTAATCCATAAAGCCGATACCGAACTTCGTCATCCTCCCGACTTGAATACTTCCAGTCAGATCACTCGGCGACCTGGAGGATTTGTTTGGCCTTACGTTGGAGAGGCACTGATCAAAACATTTACGGCACATCTGGCCGGAATATAATAAATTGGATATTATGAACAAGGAATGTTGAATATCCAAGTATACCTCAAGAAGATTCAAGTAAACCTCAGAATAATGTGGCAGTTTCGAACTTTCGGGAATAATATGTGGTTTTAAAATCATTTTCATATTATGTCTTTTATAGGTAGTATATCTTGGAACGTTGTGGGAATAATAAGACACGTCCAAAGTATAGACGGCCATCTACAGAATGCCAATGATTTCAGAACATGGCGGCCGTGGATTATCCTGCAATATTAGAGATCAGTCAACGAACAATGTGCTTCCATCCACAAAAAGAGGAATGTGTTTAACTTGTCGAATTCTTTCTGACTTCATGCGTCTTGAGTGTGGGCACCACTAAATTAGGGCACCACTGTGCCGCGATGGCCGAGTGGTAAGGTATTCGACTAAAAATCTTACGGTCCTAGGTTCGAACCCCCGCTGCAACAAGGCTTTCGCAAATCTCCTGGAGCAAGGGACTAAGCACATATCTTTTCGCCGTGGGCTCCAGCCGACCCAGCTGTCTATCCTTAACTGGTCGGTAAATGGGTACCGCTGCGGTGGGAAGGTAGCAGGAGTCTGTGTTCTGGCGGAATGCCTGATGAAGGGCTGGCCCCCCTTCCACAGATGTAGTCAACATTAGATTTGTCGCTCCTAGCTTCGGGCTGTGAATCCGGAGATAAGCACCGGCACCCTATAACCTTATGTAGGTTGGAGTTCTCTCCAGGGGTCACTTTTACTTTACCACTAAAATATAACACGGATTGATTCCTATGGACTCTGCCAAACCTGTATTGTTGAAATTGTTCAGGTCGAATACCATTTAAGCATCAGTTGAGTAATAATGGAAAGCCTGGCGGATGAGAGGTTTGTTGTAGATAATGGATAATGACTTTGACGATATTGCAAATGTAAAGAAATTCAGGAAGAGGAGGAAGAGTATGATTTGATGGGATGAACATATCTACCAAACAACTTGCAGAATTTTTGAACCATGTTGCAATAGATGACATTTTTATAGTGTATTAATTAATCTATAATGCAATGCATTGCAAAATGCTTTGTAAACTATTACAAAGTAGTTTGTACTTCTAACTTTCAAAGTCCACACACTTGCATTAATATTTTATTGGAAATGTCTTTGAAATAAGAACAACATCACGGTAAGTATATGCAAACAAAACTGAAAATCAATATTTCTGCAAAATTAGTTTCGGCGAAAAGTGGGGTTTATGTGTTAAGATATACGTTCTGTAAAGCCCGGTTCATACTTCATGTGCTTTGTGCTTTTTTGCTTTTGTGCTTTTGTGCTTTGTGCTTTGTGCTTTCTGGTTTATACTTTTTGGAAAAGCAGTGCTTTGTGCTTTGTGCTTTTCTAATTCATACTTCAAAAATGTGCTTTGTGCTTTGTGCTTTTGTGCTTTCGGGTGTGCATTCGAATGTTGAGCGGAGTTTAACAATTTGAGTTGTGCGTTTGTGCTTAGCAAATCAAATTGTAGGCATTTAATTTTAATTCACTGCATGATTTTGTATGTTATCCCAACTTTGGTAACCTTTACAATTACTTTGGCTTTATTGGTTAACAAATAGTCTTAAATTATTTTCTGCTGTTGCTTTGGAAAATTGAAGTACTACTGACAACCTTATATTTTTGTTTTTAAAGTTTTTGATAATTGGTTTTCTATTTCGTTTGTGGCTGCATATACATACTTTCTATGTTTTCATATGTCAGGTGACTAAGTCTCAACTTGTGCTTTACTGTCCCCTAGACTTTACTGTCCCCTTTACTTTACCTTTACTGTCCCCTTTACTAGAAGTATGAACTCGTCCTCGTGAGCACAAAGCACAAAGCACAAAGGACAAAGTACAAAGGACAAAGCACAAAGTACAAAAGCACAAGAAGTATGAACCGGGCTTAATACATAAACTAATGTAAAAGAAAGTTAAAGAAATGAAAGTTGTACACCACCAGGCATCCGAAAAAATCGGACCCCTGGCGGGGTCCGAACCCGCGTCTTCTGCTTAACGCGCAGACGCTCTAAGCAACTGAGCCACAGTTGCTTCAGTATAAAGAGCGGAAGACCGAATACGAACCCAAAGTGTACAACTTTTCAATAATGCTGATGCAGAACAGCCATTTTTCACTTTCAATTAAGGTATTACCAGTTATTGTTTTACAAGGAAGGAAGAAAGATGATGGTATTTTTCACAACTATAAAAACAAAAAATTTCAATCATCGTGGTAAATCAGGAAGTTTGGACAGGTAAATCAGTAAGGAGTAAGCTCTTGACCCGGCTTCGTCACTCTATACACCGACCGGAGACGCTGGATACATATCTCGGACCGAACAACCGTTCATCCTTTTTCAACCAAGCATTGAAGCAGTTGAAATGATGGAAGCAAATGATGAACATCTTCATCTGCCGGTGGCATTAAAAATCGTCGATGTGAACAGTTAATTCCCTAAAAACTCTTTCCATCAACCTTTGAAAAGTAGCCGTTGCGTTAGTCAAACCTAACGGTGCAACGTTGAAATGAAACAGACCCATATGAGAAATAGTTCGTGTAATAGTTCTCCTTTTGCGGTAGAAACGTTTCGATCTGCCAGTACCCGGTGTTTAAATCCAGAGTAGAAAAGAATTTCCCTTTACTAAGCATATCTAATATTGCATCAGTTTTAGGTAACGGATATCGACCTTTCCTAGCTATTGTATTTAACTGACTATAATCAATGTAAGAAATGACATTGTCACTTCAGCGCCTGAGACCCGAAATGTCCGGACCTCGGGTGGGACTCGAACCCACCATCTTCAGATTAACTCTTGGACGCTTTGCCAACTGAGCTACCGAGGTTACAGTCGCACCATGCTAGAAGGAGTTCGTATCCAAACTGAAGTGACTATGAATTAATAATGCGTTATACAACGTGGACAGACACATGATGCAGGGCGAGGTACCGGGTCATGGAATCAATAACAAGGCGAGTACTGCCGTCTTTCTTTTCAACCAACATGCGAAAGACGAAGACCATTGACTATCCGATGAAAAGCAAATCCCTTTTTCCAGCATGGTCTTGTGTTTTCGCGCTTGTTCGCTTCAAGCATCTTCGCTCGTTTTGCAGGATTAACATGTGTAATGAAGTTGCTTTGATCTGAATTAAAGAATCGCTTTCTCTTTCGTCCTAGTTCAGTCTAACCGGTTAGGGCTCTATAGCAACTTAATCCTTTACACGGAGGGTCAGCGCGTCTGCTAGGATTAGCAAACTTAGACACAGGATGCCCAAAAGGTGGTTTGTCCAGAAATGGGTATCCTTGTAGCCAACCCGGATGGGGTCCTGGTTGTGAGTTCGTTTGATGGGTAGGGATGGAGAGGTGGAGACAAGCGGGGTCGATGCCTGTCTTTCTTGAAGCTTGATTAATATCAGTTCACAACAGTGAGTTCTGATACGTATCTTGATAGACTGATCAAGATATACAACTGGATAATTCGTCTCGGCTTCCTTCGATGATCAGGGATTGGAATCTCAAACTCGAGATCCTTCACTTACTTGTATAGGGGGAAAGTTGCTCCTGATCCAATGGCTTTGTCCAGTGTATGTGTGCACCCTAGGTCAAACGCTTGCTGAGGCACACTTAAATTTATTAAGAATTAACAATATAATTCTCGACAGATACAATGTGTAGACAAATGGGGTAAAACGATTAACAATAAAGATACTGACAATGATACTATAGGTTACTACAAAGATTATAGCTTTAGACGTACAAATTACAGAATTACAGGGTTGCCAGAGTTGCCAGTTAAACTTCAAACCGTTAGTGATTATTTTGGTTGAGGGACAAGACTTTAGACTTCGACTCTTTGCTATTACTTCTTCTTCTTCTTCTGTACTATTAGACTCCTAATCTTAACCGTTATACTCTACTGCTAAACTCTGTGCTTTCCCTATATGCTTGTGTTCGTAATGATGATTAATTTGAGACACACACAAATTCCGGTCCTTGGGTGAGCCCAAGAATGCTGTTCCAATCTCCTATAGCGGAGCACACAGCGCACTGTTCCCGGATGCTATTCGGACAACCTGAGGGGTCTAACACAGGGGACGGTCTGGTTGGGGGAATGCCTGGTACGGTTATATAAACTTTAACAATACTTTAATTTAAACTAAAGTCTGACCAAAAAATCTTGGAACCGAACAGTCAGCACTAGTCCTGAGTTATCCTTTGAAGGTAGCCCATATAAAGTATATATTTTTAGAATCCTCAGGAGGAGGAGATTCAGATAAACCCATCATATCCGGTCTATATCCGGTTACCGGATACTAAATCGATAAAAACGCTTCAGATTCGGAAGAAAAATGCTAATTAATTCATACTCTAGTATATTGGTCCTTGGCTCAAAACATTTCCGAAAATCTGGTCACATCCGGTCCATGTCCGGTAACCGGATGCACAGGTCACAAAAACTGTACAGCAAGATAGGTAGGTCGTACAGTTTCGCTGATTGGATTTTTGGATTCCTCGGGTCGAAATTAGTCTGTATCCAAAATTTTGTCCGGTTTGGACCAAAATTGCGTGATCTATGGTCGTATCCGGTTCGCAAAAAACCGGAAAAAACTGTTTATCCGGCCTGGTGCTCGGAATCGCTGATTAAAAATGTTCCCTTTTGGCACAATGAATGTTTGTGAGGCAACTTTCATTTTACCGGTGTCAAAGCAATCGAATATCCGGTCCATTTCCGGTTCTGCGCTTTGGAATTTTAGATTTCATGGGCTATTATCTCAGTATCCGGTTGGTCCGGAAGTCAAATTATTGCATAAAAATTATATTTGGTCTATCCCTAACCAACACCAACCTCAAATTACTTCATATCTGCTGTAAATTTTGAATAGCTGCGTTTTAAAAATGGGTAATTTTTGTTTGTTTTGTCTAATTGTTAAACCGGACATGGGATTTGATCCCATACGCTTAGCTTTGTCGCATACAATATAACCTATTTTTGAACCATTTTTAAAACGCTGCCATTCAAAATTTACAGCAGATATGAAGTAATTTGAGGTTGGTGTTGGTTAGGGATAGACCAAATATAATTTTTATGCAATAATTTGACTTCCGGACCAACCGGATACTGAGATAATAGCCCATGAAATCTAAAATTCCAAAGCGCAGAACCGGAAATGGACCGGATATTCGATTGCTTTGACACCGGTAAAATGAAAGTTGCCTCACAAACATTCATTGTGCCAAAAGGGAACATTTTTAATCAGCGATTCCGAGCACCAGGCCGGATAAACCGTTTTTTCCGGTTTTTTGCGAACCGGATACGACCATAGATCACGCAATTTTGGTCCAAACCGGACAAAATTTTGGATACAGACTAATTTCGACCCGAGGAATCCAAAAATCCAATCAGCGAAACTGTACGACCTACCTATCTTGCTGTACAGTTTTTGTGACCTGTGCATCCGGTTACCGGACATGGACCGGATGTGACCAGATTTTCGGAAATGTTTTGAGCCAAGGACCAATATACTAGAGTATGAATTAATTAGCATTTTTCTTCCGAATCTGAAGCGTTTTTATCGATTTAGTATCCGGTAACCGGATATAGACCGGATATGATGGGTTTATCGGAATCTCCTCCTTCTGAGGATTTTAAAAATATATATTTTATATGGGCTACCTTCAAAGGATAACTCAGGACTAGTGCTGACTGTTCGGTTCCAAGATTTTCTGGTCAGACTTTAGTAAATTATCTTCTTTTAGATCTTCCGGCGCTACTTGACTTCTAGAACAGACCAATGGGGAATTCCCACCCAAGCAGAGCAAGAAGGGCAAAAGCAGAGATCATCTATTTTGGGTTGATAATTGAAAAATAACGATTAAGTTCTCTTCTCTCAGGTTTTAGGTCCCACACTAGATTCCGGTGCTGTTTGCGATCGTTCCTGCCTTGACCGTTGCAAAAACCGTCTGATCTGACTCTCTCAAAGTACCTTATCTGACTGTGACTGATCCAAAACCAAACTCGTTGAACACGTCCTTTATCCGGACTGAATACCAAATAATTATCTGACCAAATTAATAGCTCTGAGGCTCCAAATACTAGACAATCGGCGCGTGACTTCGGCAGGATAGATGCTCACCTCCGCACCTGAATCAAATGGGTTAAAACCCATTAGTTACACAATTATGGTGCGGGATTCGAACCCAGCAACCATTACTCACTTTCTGGCTTTCTGAGATCAAAGCTGAACTTGGGAGACTCAAGCTAGTCACAATAAACGAAATTTCTGACATTTTGATGCAAAATTGAAAGAATTGAACGGTACATTATAATTCTGGAAACATTTTAACAAAAATGTAGCTTTTGAGCAATTTCCTGCAATTTCATGCAGGAAATTGCAATAAAGATGTGATTTCACTTCGTACACTCCGTTTTTGCACTATTCCAGATCGGAACATCAGGATGAACGTAAATCCGTAATTTATAATGGCTTGACAATAACTAAATAATTTGTGGTTATCCGTGCACTTGCCTAATGCAATCACGTAATTTTCATAACAACATCAAGACGTTTGGGGCCCCTTTCTGGCCCCAGAGTTCAGGGCAGTAACAACTCCCTGTAATTAAAATATTAAGTGATTTGAAACTAGAATAGTAAGAGATAAAAGGTTGGTCTGATTAGAAGATGGTTCATTTTGTCCTATCCATATTTCTTACGTACTTATTTATTATTTCCTCTATTTCAGGTATACCATTAATTATTAAGCAACACCATACAAGATTATTGATTTTCGATGTCCTTTATTGCCATTTGAGAGTAGTTGACGAAACCTGGATTAATATTAAATGTGAACATTCGTACGGTTGATTTTCCAACTATACTAGCTATTAAATAACCTGGGTTTGGTTACTCCTGACTTCAGATATGGTGCAAATGTGAAACAGCACCTACTCACGATTGTAGTCATTATTACAGGTTAAATACAAACTGGACTTCACTGACCAACTAGAAATGGCAATAATGACCTTTATTTGTTTTGGAAATAAAGCAACGATTCATTAGTTAAAGAATTATAATTAGTACTACCCTTACATAATATTGCTACACTTCTTTCACATGGTAGGTCTACAACTGTAGTCATTATTAAGAGCTAACTATGAACAGGATTTGACCTAACTAATTGATACTGGTGATAAAGACATCTGTTTCGTTTGGAAATAAACTGACAATATGCATAACCGAAGAACATAGTACTTCTGAGCACAGAACTATTTGACACAAAACGCGTTAACTAATGCAAAATTGACAATTTATGTAATCCCTTTTTTTGCGATTCGTCCGCACTCTTGGCACAGAGTAGCTTACGCGGACGAATCGAGGATTTCCCAATACAGACTACTATGGGCCTAGTACGGGATCCCTGTGACCTTGGATCCTGGTGTCCATACCTCATTTGCATATTTCCTATTATAAACCAAAACCTAAATTGCTTACGTAATTCTGCATTTACAACTTTCGGACATGCACGCAAAACTTGGCTGCTGTTATTTTTCCTGCCTACTACCTAAGTTTTGGGATAATTCCGGTGCTTTGCACAAACCACACGTACAGACAGTCACTATGCATTCAGACGACCACGTTCTCGTTAATCTCAGCCTATTATTCAAACTGTAACATTCACACATATCTTAAACAAGTTAATACTTAACTACGTACTCTTATTTCCTAACTAAACAATCTCTAACAACAACTACGCAAACATTTGGACTACTAATTAATGAACATTCACGCTACACTTATACACCATTTAGACTAGAATACACTCATATCAAACCCTAGATACATTCGTTCACACGAACCACAAACATACCTTTATCCTGCTTAACATCTGAGTTTACGTTCACTCGGGAGTGCTCGCAATCTTCGTCAAACAGAAGAAGTTTCCGCGAGTCACGACACACATACAATCACATAAGTTCACACAAAAATCATTCATACACTCATACACACGCAATCATACAATTTCTTAGCTAATCGTTACTTAACTATTTCTAGTTACCAACCTAATTACAACTGCAAATACGACAAAAATAAGAGAGAAATCTTCAAGAAAAAGAAGTAAACCGTATTTTAGTAAAATTTTTAAAATAAACTTTGGTTAGATGATTAGGACATACATAATACACACGTAAAGCTATACTGACACAAATTATGCAAGAAACAACAGACAAATATCACTACAAAGTACATAAAATTAGTTAAATTTTTAAATAATACTCAAGAAAAGGATAAAATGGTAATATATGAGTAAGAAAACTTCATAAATTTTAAAAGAATACTCGGTAAAGGTTAGGTTTTAAACATTAAGAACGCCACTGGTAAAAAAAATAAATGACAAGAAAAACACATATTATAAGGCATCCATTTATTTAACCTATATAATAAAGTCACCACAAAAAGGGAATCGTCTTCTTTGGGAAAGGATATATACATTAAACGTCACTATCGTGGAGATGGCAATGTCTTTGGAAAAGTCATAAAATTGAGCAATTAAAGGCACCATAGGGTAAGTCACTATCGGGAAGGCAATATTGTGAGCAAGTTAAGTCCAAGTAGATAAATCTTCATAAGTTGAGCATAATTGAATCAAATTTCAGTGCAATATAGTCACCAATAGAGAAAGTCACAGCCAGGGAAAATAAGATGATCATATAAGATATATAAGTCCAGAGAAGGGTAAATTCAGTCCAGTAATACAGTGTCCAATAGGGGAAAGTCAAATGATGGGATGATGAAAGATAGGAACCTCCGCCGTTATGGTGATGAAAGGGACTAGAAAATAATCGTCACGATTATTAACTGTACAAAAGGTAACCCGGTCACCAGTATTACCTTAATCTGAGCCGGACGGCTCAGAAATCGAACCATAAGGGACTGGAAGGATCGAGGGGTAGGCAGGGAGGGAAAGCGCGATGTGCGTTGGCGGGATCATGGTGACCACGCCGATGCAGGGATAGTAAACGTTTCTCTCTTCTCCGGGAGGTGCTAATGCCGCGATATATTCGCCTGTTCTATTAGTCTGCAATCGTAATGATGCGGCTCTCATTTAGGGAGGCGGGTAATCCGTCCTGAAGAACGGTGGGGCGAGCTACACCGCGCTCCCATGGTCAACTAGTTTGACGATGACTCGCATAAAAGCGTTGTAGTCCACCGTGGACAGCGGGGTCCGCGCTTCCCTAATCGTCATGGAAGTTTTGTGGCCCGAACCTACCCTCGTCACCTCGTATCAAGATGTTGTCGGGTAGTGCCGGTTTGAAGCCCCAAAACGTCTTGCCTGAGGCTTAAGGTTAACAGCAATATGGTTAACATGTTGCAAGAGAGTCTGGCCTAAGAACTAGCTGAAGTGACTTCGACTAGATGCCCGTCAAAGCACGCAGTAAGGCACCCCTACTACGTATTGCCCAAACCAGTACCAACCGACGAAGCTCCCAAACCTAGAACATGCAAAGTCGTGGAAGGGTTACCCAGGACTTAATGAATCCTTTACTAAAAAGGTACAGCATCTAAGCTAAGCCTCAGAAAAAAATGTACAAAAATCTAACAGAAGGTGAAAGCATGACAGATGTGAAAAGAAAGAATAGAAGTAGAAAGAAACTGAGCACAAACAGAGAGGTGAACTACCTACTATGAGCCTACGTAAGGGGAGAAAATGCAAATAAACTACGCACATAAAGGTTAGGAACACACACACTGGTATATACGATTATATGCGTACATATAATCGTACATAATGAAAAGAAGAAAACAGGGCAGGACCTCCCCTAAAAATTTACAACAAGACTTGAGGAATCATTTGGATTAGAAAAGAAACCCCCCTTAGGTAAATTTAATGAATGGTGGAACCCGGAGGATGAGGCTTTTAGAAAAAGGTTAAATATAAAAAAGAAAGAGTAAATAATCCCATGACTAAATATAGGTTAGGGAAAATAATTGGAAAATTAAAATAAAAACCACACTTTACGACGAAACAATGAATCTAAAGGAGGTCCTGATGAAAATTTTACTCCCACCCTTTAGGGCAAGCTATGCAACACATACTATGCTACCACCAAGTGTTAGGTTAAAACCCTAGC
>JASAND010022517.1:0-35592 GCA_030248195.1 Trissonchulus latispiculum | reverse complement strand
TTGTACTTCGTTAGTTACGTATTGCTCGGAATTGCACTAAGTTGAGTTAACTCTTTTGCACTTTTCAAATTCGCATATACGTATGCATAATTGTCCTGACATACGTGTGCTCTTGATACAATAAGTAAAGTCAATCGTACGACACCGTGGATAAGCACACATCAAATTTTTACAGATCAGTTGTGTATTTTGTTGTATAAATGCTATGTACAGTGAGCCGATAGCGAAGACTATACCTGTTTACAGGAGCTTTATACATTTGTTTCTAGTATTTCAGTGTTTCAAAACTGGTATATGCCAGATATATACCACCTAATTCAACTTTAAAGGGGAGAACTTTAGCTGTATAAAGTGTTCAGATACCTTAAATTCGGTGTTTGAGCTGGCGAAATTAGATTCAGGCAGGACATCTGTAACCAAACATTACATGAAGCTATTGATATTACGCAAAACGGTGAGGATTTGTTCAAAGAGTTGATATAAAAGTAAAAAGTCTGTAGGCAAAATGGTATGATGTCGTGATGTTAAGCCGTTGAAACCACGGCAGCGAGCGTCAATGTGAGCCCAAGAGAAACGTAGCGGCTCATATTAGCCAGTTACATCTTGTCCTTTACCGATTTAGATACTGGCTCATATTAGACGTTTTAAATCTTGTCCTTGACACATTTAAATGTTGACCCTCATAGCTCATATTGCATTTTACATGCGACTGCAAGGAGCATTTTTCCTACTTGTGTATATATATATATATATTTATTTATTTATTTTACAAAATATCATTAAGTGTGTACTACTGTATATACGTATGTCCTTTTTTGGTTTAGACAGACCTGTTGTCATTTCTTCTTTATTATGTCATCTAAAAATGCCTCTTTTCCTTTGCCTGATTTGCCAGATCACATTCTGGTGGACGTTTTCCATCGCATTCCGTGGCGTCAGAGAGTTCCCCTGGAAAGAGTCTCCACTCGATTTCGGCGTCTCATCTTCCAATCCTATCTGAACGTCGGATTTCTCGCCGTTGGCCCCGCAGAGAATCCGAATCAGTTCGGAATTTCTGGTCCAATTGAATCAATTAACCGCCGACTATTCTGGGTCATGAATCGGTTTTCGGGTCTGCGAGAACTCTACTTGCTGATTTCGATAAGTGAGTCTGTTTTGGCCAGACTTGGTGACGCTTTTCCTCATTTGCATACTCTGGCACTTGATTTTACAGACGCTGCAAGTCCTCTCCCGATAGAAAAAATACCTGCAAACATTTCGCTGAAAATGGTGCATAATATCGACTGCAGCGAATCTGTATCGAATCGGAACCAGTTCCAGGAAATTTCAAGTCAGCTTTCCCGCAGAGGCAACCGACTTGTCTTCTACTCTGCCAAATTTCAATCTGGCAATGGAACTCATAGACTGTTCATTCCCCAGAATTTATCCTATCTGCTGGCATTCCCGCAATCGTATTCTGGTAATTTTATTCCGGAAATGGAGAATGCAGTTTGCAATCTCAAATCACTGATTATTCCTCAATCTCTGCTGTCTTATCAGTCCCTGCTTTCTCTGAGTCGCCGTTGTCCGTTTTTGGAGGGATTATCATTTTCTAGTTGTCATAACAGTCTTCCCAGCGACGAAGAGTGTGCCCGGTTGCGATTTCCTCAACTGAAGAGACTTACTGTCCGCCGAACGATTTTGCTTGGAGCGTTGTTCCTCGCTTTGACGAGATTCGGAAATCTGGAGGAATTGAATCTGAGTTTTGCAGAAGATTTGGAGTCGCTGAAGAAAGTACTCATTCTGAATCCTAATCTTAAAAAATTTGGTCTGGACAGTTTTACCGGTCAAGATAAAAACTGTTTGCAGGATTTTGTTGAAAACGCCCTTGGAGGTCTCGCCTTCCTTGACTGTGCTAAGATTGAGGTTTTGGGTCTCTCGTGGAATCCAACGAGCAGCGATTCTTTGCCGTGGCCAAGTCTTCGATCCTTCAGTCTCAACACATATGGACATCCAAATTCTTTTTTTACCATACCTTCGGGTTCCGGTTTATCCTTTTCCCGTCTTCTCCACAGTATCACTTATCTTTCTTTCCGCTGTGTCAGTTTGGACTGTGAAATTTACTGTCCCGTTTTGGTCCAGTTGTGTCTATACAATGTGAAATTCCGAAATCCGGACAAATCCGGAATTCGAGTTGGTTCAGCCTTCAGATCGCTGGAAATTTCAGGTTCGATGACTGATCCGAACCGAATTTATTTGGATGGTGGAATTGTTCCGACCCTTTCTAATCTTGATTTGACCATTGATCTCTTTGATGGACCGCTGCTCTCGTTGTTTATTAGTTATCTGGAGTCTCTTCCAACTTTGGAAACCGTTATCATTTTTGTTAACGATTTTAACCGTCTGTACACTCCCGTATTGCAGTGCGATCCTTTTCCATCCGATATTGGACTTAGGTTTGGAACTGTACTAGAAAGACTACTCCGCCTGGAAAATGTTGAATTCAATTTTCGCTTGGACAGGAGGTACGTGGATATGCAGAAGTGCGTTCTTAAGACTTTGGCTAGTCAGAGATGCATTGCAGTGGAGGCCGGAAAGCCTGTGGCTCTTTTACAGTACACATTTCCTGTACCTGCGAGCTCTTCCGGCGGCCGAAAGTTTCTGAAATTGAATTCTGAAATGGAGAAGAATGCCAGAATGAAAGCTAAAATTCCAAATCCTGACTGTCTGCCTGATCATCCATTTTTTGAGTACAACTTTACCAAGACGCCTTCCACGCCTGATTATTGTATCCTTGTTGAGGATGAGGACTGCTTCCTTTCTTTGTAGTTTGTTTGTGAGCATTTTGATGTTTTGGTGAAGCAATGTCTGACATATATTCAGGGAAAGATTTATTGCCATTGGTGGGGAAGGGCTCACCCGAAATGGGGGCAAATTTTTTTGAAAAATTTTTATCATTCTGTAGTTTATGTGATTGCACTTACTTGCACTTACTGGATTATTGAAAATTAGTAAGCCAAAAACCGCTAAAATAACTTTGGTTCGACGACTATCATAGTGGGCAGGCCTTAAGAATACCAGCGAAATGTCGAAAATTTGCGGAAAAAATGGAAAAATTTAACAATTTGTCTGCTTATGAGGATTGAATTGTCTGGGGGGGAGGTCATCCATCTTGTGTGGGAAACCTGCCGAAAAAGACGCTCCCTCTCTAGAAGTATGCCGGAATCTTTACCTTATCTGTCAGGTTGCAGGGTGGTAGACACTGGTTTGGCGATAAAGACGACTTTGTTATGCATACCCTAATTTCTAGTTTAGACTTTCAAAACAGTATATATATATATGTACTTACTTCGGAGGTTTAAAAGTGATTTCCGAATGGTTAGCGGGTTTGTTTCTAACCAACGTGGTTAACCTGAAGCCAGTGGCGCACATGGAAAGCTGTCTACAATAGGGAGACAAAAGTGCTACTGAGCTTGAATTTTAGTTGTACGTGAACTGGCATTGCCACGACTTTGATGGTATAAGTGTATATCGATGCTCTTGATGCAGATTTCCTGTGAATACTACGGCATTTGTTGTAAGATTTTGGAGTCTGTGGGCTGGGACAAAAAATTTTGGAAAATGTTAAAAACTTGATATGGAAAGAAAAAGGAATTTAGACAGCTTTTCCTGTATATATATATTATATGTCTGGGTCAGATACAAGGAAATTTCGGACAGGTTTCCTTACTCGAAAATGAAGAAGAAAAGTAAACGAAGGATAAAAAACCAAAACATTTCGGGCCTTTGGCGCGAACTCTATATATACTTTTTAATAGCATATTTAGTGTTGTCATGTCAAGAAGACTATTTTTGCACTAAAAGGTGCGCCTAAAAAAGCTTTATTTTTAAAAGTGTTATATTTCTGAAAACTATTTTGGCTCTTCAGAATGAAAAGATGGTTTGCTTGCAGTAAGGTTTTATTTTTTGCAAAAACAAAAAATTTTGTCTTCTAGAAGACTCAGTCCCCTGGGTTCCCGCAGGAAAAATCAACCGCTGTGTGGGCCGCCCCATATCACGGAACTACTGGATTGTCCAGGGACGTAGGCGTATTTGGCAGTGTCACCTTGACTTGAATGGGAATAGTAGAAAAGTGTAAACGCACTGTGTACGTTGTATTGTGTTCAAAATATGTAATAAGTTAAAAAAATGTTTGCTGGGTAGCGCAGTTTATCTTTGGAAATTTGTCTTTTTCTTTTTTGTATGGAACAAATTTTTCTTCCTTTTTTATACAAAATTACTTTTTTCCTTTTTATGCAAACTTTTCTGTTTTCTTTCATTGAAGAAGATCGCGTGGCAGATGGTCACTTCTCTAATGGACCATTTACATAACTTTTATTACCGAAACAGATTCGTGGATATTTCGAGTCTGAGGTGCTGCGGTGTCATATCGTTGTTTTCTTCGCTCTTCAATAGAGAGATAAATAAAATTCAATTTTACTCACCAATGTTAATATAATGTTTTGTTTATCGGGCTTTTAATGTAACGTCTTTAGTCGTCTACTCTTATCAGTCAGGTGCATCAGTTATCACTTATCAGTCGGGGCGGTTTGCACATTGGGATTCAATTCTTAGTGCACATCGATGTTCTTGATCCGTATTCAGTCTGAAGTCTGATAATACTTCGGCATGTTAATTTTGTAGACTTTGTTTTGTTATTTTGTATTTAGTCAGTACTGAAGTTCTGATGCGTAGTAATTTGAAAACAGTGGATTCACCAATACTTGCTTTATCTTGAGAGCAGATAATGTGGGCTCCATTTGCAATGCTATATATTTCGGATGTAGATCTTTTATATAATAAGCCAGTCGTTGTGTCACTTTGTTGTATTCAGGGTCGGACTGTTTATTTGTCGAAATGTTGAATTCTCCTGTTTTGGTTGCTTCTTTTCCCCTGTATGCTTTGGTTTTTTCTAATAAAGATTTTCTGCTGTTCATTGCTTTTAAGGAACCGTACGTGTTTGGTTACAACGTCAATGTCCGGTAGTATATTAGATTTTAGCCGTAGTGGTTTCGTTGAATCGTATCTGTGATTCATTGTTCGGGAGTCTTTGGTCATGCCTAGTCTTGTGGTGGACAACCAGAGTTGGTTTCCGTTTCAAATTTTTAGAGCCGGCCGGAACCGGACCCGTCCACCTCCGGGTAACAGTCGCAAAGAGTTGTAAGCGGGCTGCGGGTACCCGCGGGTACCCGTGGGTATAAAGAAATTCGCCTACCCGCACTACCCGCGCGGGTATTTTGCGGGTAGGTTCAAAATTTTGCGGGTATGTTTTGCCACAAGAACGGGAGATATGAGTATCATTATTCAGACAAGCAGTGATTTCAGTTTCGAATTTTCGGTTTTCAGTTAAATTTCAGTTTCAGTTTTAGGCGGCAAATTCAAATAATTTCAGAATCAGTGTCAGACGTTCAGTTTTAGCTTCAGGAGTCGATTTTTGTTGGAATTTGAGTTTCAGGCGTCGAGCTATAATATTTTCAGTTTCAGTTTCAGTTAAAAATCAAAGCCTACAGGGTCAAATTATACAAAGCGATGTTAGCCCTTTAATTCAACAATTACTACCACTTTAGTACGCAGATTATTTCAAGTGCAAAATTTAGTAAAAACTCAAGTCTGTAGAGAAAAAACACTAAAATCATAAGCATGCAGAATGTTGTACCATAAAAAATACGACAACCACTGCCAAACATCACAATAAACCATATTGAAAATCAGGGAAACTTTTTTGCGGGTAATTTTGCCCGGGTAATTACCAATTTTTGCGGGTAATTTTGCGGGTACCTTGTGTCTTGCGGGCCGCGGACCGCGGGGCGGGTACCTTTATGCGGGTAGCAGGGCGGGTAGCGAGCCGAATTTGGTACCCGCTTACAACTCTGCAGTCGCATAAGGAACGACTGGAGCAATGGTCATACCTAATACAAAAATATTAAGAAGTTTTCGATCCTGCAATAAAAACGAAAGTACATCGCTGAAGCCATGCCAAACTTTGATTTCTAACTCTACTCAGTAATGTCTGATTCGAAACGTTTGGTTTAATTTCAATTCAAACATTTATCCTGGACGCGGATTCCAGCAAGATTTAGACCCGGCACCGCAGATACCCGGATCCGGATGCCAATTCTGCGGACAACACAGGTGGACAAGGGGGGGGAAATTTCCCCCCCCCCCTCGGCGAAGTCGCCCACAAGGGGTCGCGAAATTGCTCCCACAAGGGGTAAGAAAATTGGCCACAAGGGGTAAGAAAATTGCCCAAAAAATAGGTTTTACGACTAAAATTTCCAAAAATTTTCCGGCTTCGCCGGAATTTTCACTTAAAATTACTATTTTTAGCTAAAAAACGTCCGAAAAATTTGTTTTAGCTTAAAAATTGCTGTTTTTTTGCTAAAAATAGGCAAAACCCGCTTAAAAATCGCTTTCAAAAGTACCCCTAAGAAAAATCGCTCTCACAAGGGGTACCCAAATTTGCTTCCACAAGGGTCAGTGAAATTTGACCTCCCGTTCAGGTATGGCGGACAACGAATGTCAGCATATAATATATTCGATTTGAGAAAAGTGTCTCAAATGTGCGGTTGAGTACATTTTAAACAAAGTTGACAAGTTTGAAAAAATTGTTTTTATACATTTTTCACAGAAATTTCTTATGTAAAAAAGCTATGATTCTTTCTTTATGCTTTCTTATGATTCTTCGCAACACGTTACGTTTCCGAAACCGATTGTTATCTGGGTTGTAGGTACGGCGCTGCGCAACAAATGGAAATTGCATGCACTACGCAAAACAGAGAAAAGTAACGATGATATCGATATAAAGAACTTCCAATGGCACCGTTTGACAATTGTTTTGATTATAAAGGGGGAAGAAGAGTATTCGAGCGCTGCCTATTTTTGAAACAGGCTCTGGTTCCGGTTACTGTTTTAGCTTCCGGTTTCGACTGTGTTAGTCACAGGTATATGACGATCAAAATTACTGTTATGGCTTTCACTTAAATCACGGAAATCGGTTAACGATTTGTAAACATTTAATCTATTTTTGTCTTTCTTCAAAGTCCAAAACGTTGCCCAAAATATGTCGAAATTTTACAGCAGCTTGCTAAATTTTGGCCCTGGTCGGCTGAGGGGCCTGGCCTCCCGGTCCGGAGCGAGGACCCGGTAATGACAGTTTTATACATGTTACATATTGTTCACCGATTTCAACTGATTGCCTAACTTTTAGCTTTAGCAGAGGTGGTAGCGGATTGAGATTTTGGGCTTTTATCCTGGGGGAAATCTGCGGGATCCAGTCCACCCCTCTCTTCGGGTCCTTTTCGCACCCCACGCGGCGCCCTCACTGTTGCCAAGGGTAGCCCAGAACTTTGCCAAATGTTTGCCAAAGGCTTTTTGCATTTTGCTTAAAATTTTTAGCAGTTACAGTAGTTTTCTCCATTATATTGAACTGAATTCTTGAGTATTTTTAGCTTGGGCGTCGTAGTATGTCTAGAACTGGCTAATTAAATTGTAAGTTTGCCAATATTAATCCATTAGTGAAGGCGGCCTCCGCTTTGTCTGTTGGAAAAAGAGTCAGAGCTGCTAGAATTCCACCCCTTTATTAGTGTTGCTGACCAGCCGTTTTCGACCGCCCAACTTTCTGTTTGGAAATTGGGTCGGATGACCGCTCGAAGACAAGCCAGACACTCACTGTCTCTTGAGTGCCAGAACAAGTAATCCGTACAGACTTCTAAAATCTAACGGTCTATATACGTAGTAGATTGGTAGACCACTGAAATATACATATGTCAGCCACTTGTATATGCTTAGCGCACCCACCATTTAAGACAGAGCCAAATCGTTTTCCGGCTTGATTCTTGGGTGGGGTAACTTCTTTATCTACCTTTTTTTTGATCCGCTCTGGATCATTACTGAAATCCAGTTTTAGGTTGGTGTGCTGGATGTTAGCGATGCTCACCAGTTTTTGAGTCATGGAAAGATATGTATTTTGCAGAACTTGGTTTCATGATTCACTCTTTAACAGTAATCTAAATTGTTTCTACAGTTAGAAATTATAAAAACAAAATCAAGAAAATATGCCAAAATTTTACTAAAGTTGTAGAAAACTTGTATTGTTGAAGTCTGCTTCCCGTCCACTCACCTAGGTTTAGCAGATTCTGATGAAAGTAAAGAAACATTTTTCTAAGATCAACTACATTCCTAATTTACGCAGTATATACTGTTAACACTAGCAGATTCCTATAATAAAATTATCAGAACTTCGCCTTTATTTTTAAATTTTTACACACGTATGTTCCAAGTACACTTCTTCCCATCCGCTCACCCAAAATAGGTAGGCGTTAGAATAAATATTTGAGGAAAAGTTGAGGTTAAATTTTTTAATTTTATACTTATTAGAATGTTGTTTGCGCTACTGCAAATATTGTATTTAGAAAAAATTTACTACATTGAGTCTCTTGATTGAGTTTTTACGCTAACACCTGCCTCTTCTGAGTGAGCGGACGGGAAGCAGTTTGTACTGCATTATAATTCCGGGAAGGAAGCATTAATTCCATGCGTTTTTCTACCAGTTGTATATAATTATAATGGCACCGGCACTGGAAGTTATAAGTTTGATACCACGGTCGCTTTTGGCGATGGTAAGGATAACTTACCTCGCTTCTCTTGTTTTTTCTACCAGTTGTATATAATTAAGGAGTTCAAAAGTCCCACCGGTGGGACTTCCGCAGTGAAATTGTTTCATTGGGATTGTATGTATATGTCCAAAAAATCAAAAATAAAGTTCAATTTCTGTTAATTCCTCCTTACCAAACTAAAATTTAAAATTTTAATATTTTAAAATTTTTTGAATATTTGAAATCATCAGCTTCCAGCAAGCACCCATACAAAGGTGTAAAGTTATTCAAGTTATTGGTCAAAAAAATCAAAAGTTAGGGTTGGGGTGGCATTGCGCAAGAGACCCGAAAAAAAGTTGTTTTACGTTTACCAGATTCTGCTAAACCTCGGCGAGCGCGAGCGGACGATAAGGAAGAAATCTAAGTAAAATTAAGGTCAATTTTTTGTTTTTATAATTTCTAGCAGTAGAAATAGTTTGGGTTATTTTGTGGATCGTGAAATCAAATAAATTTGCAAACTTTAAGTGGAATATATGTTTAGTTGACCCAAAAATTGGCGTGCAGTAGCAGTACTATACTTCTGCTTCTAGTACAGCGCAAGATTAGATTTCAGGCATAATCCAAAGCGGATCAAAAAAACTGGCGTAAGAAGTAACTCCCATCCAAGGATTATGACTCTAAAGGATTTGTGTCTGACTGAGGAAGTAGGGGACCTAAAGGTACAGTGACCAGACAGCCGAGTTGCTCCTGTAGACCGGGCCACCGGTTGATTGTGAATAACACCATGATGATGTCCCGCTTCAGTTTTACATACGCCGACGAAAGTAGTACTGTGGGTTGGAACCGGTGGCGACGACCTACCTGTTTCTCCGCCGGAAGTCGCCTGTATCACATATCAATCCGTCATATCCTTTATATAGTCACTGCTGAGAACGGATGAACTTTGGCGCAACAACCGTGGGATTAGGGACAGGTCTTCTAAATATAGAGAAACTTTCTCAGGCATGATGAGGGCAGAGGGCGGGCTAAGCTTTTTTCTGAGTGGGAGGTCCAAACTTGTTACGTAAAACAAAGACAGACTCCTGTTCTGACAGACTTATTGATTAGTTTTTAATATTTGTTTTAGATCAGTGTATGGTTCCTGAAAGTCATGACGGCTACTCTTCTTGATCTGCCAGATCCTGTGTTGGTTGACATATTTCATCTGATTTCTTGGCGCCGCCGAATTCCTCTGGAAAGAGTCTCCAAACGATTTCGTTCCCTCCTATTTCAGTCCTATCGCAAAATCGAATATTTTGCATTGGGTGCAGTCGAAGCCAAACAAACAGACGAAGACAAATGTTATTTTCGACAAAAGAGCGAGATATTGGAAGCTCGAATTCTGGAGATTATGAATCGATTTACAGGTCTGAAAGAACTTTATCTCCTGAACCCAGTTGGAGACTCAGTCCTGGCTAGAATTGGCGAAGCTTTTCCTAATTTGCATACTCTGGGAGTTCAGTTGGTTAATATGAACGATTATCGCCAACTGGAAGTGCTTCCCAGAGGCATTTCTCTGGCCTTGCATGAAAATGGCTTTCGAAACGGCAAACTTTTGAATCAGAGAGAGTTCGGTGAAATTTCAGAATTCCTATCTTCTCGTGGAATTCTTTTTAGCTACGTCGTGGAATCGAATTGTAGTCCTGCTAATTGGAACCGTAACTCTTGTCAATTTATTCCATCCCACTTGAGCGGTTTCTCAGCGTTTACGTCGTTCGGATTGTTTATGCCGTCTTTTGACGATTCCATCTGCCAGCTGAAATCACTGATCATTCCAGAAATGCAATTGAGCTGTCGAACTCTTTTTGGGCTGGCGGAACATTGCCCCTTCTTGGAAGAATTGGTTGTTTCAAGTTTTGCAGATTATCCTCAATGTTTGGAGGAAACTCCTGGCCTTGGCTCCGATAGTATATTGCCTCAGTTGCGTTATTTGAGCGCATTTATTGGCGAAGACTTTCCAACTTCTTTGTTGATAGCTTTAGCTAGCTCTGGCTTGCTACAGTATCTCAGTCTGGAGTACGTAAAGGATGATGTTTTGACAAAGATTGTTTCCGCCAATCCGAATCTGAGATCTTTAAAATGTGTCATTCGGACTGACTTCGTTTCAGTGCCAGATTTCATTGAATGCCTGGGGAAACTTTGCCATCTTGAAACTCTGACTCTTCAGTTGAATGCAGAATATGCATGGATATTTAATGACATCGCTGGATCCACAGGAGCCAGTTTGCGTTCGCTTGCCATCGAAAGTTTCCAGACGCAATTTTGGGATTGCCCTCCGTTTTCCCAAGGGACATGCAGTCTCACACATCTTAGCCTGACCCATTTTCAGCTAAATTGCGAAGTTTTCTGTCTCTTTTTGGTTGAACTGGAACTTGACAGGATTGACTTCGCTAATGATCAGGCTGGATTTCGAGTTGGACCCGATTTCAGATCACTTATCATCAAGGATCCGGGACTCAATCCTCAGCAAGTTTTTCGCAATGAAACTGTTCCAAGCATCACTAGTTTGAATCTGAAATTTGGTTTTGCAGGTTTCAGTTCCTTGCCACTGTTCATTTACCTAGATTATTTGAAGGGATTTTCTAGTCTGAAACGGGTTAATATTAAGTACTTATTGCCAACCTATCATAAGTATTTACCAGATGAGGGGTATAAGCTGGGCAAGACTTTGGGAGCCATGCAGTCCCTAGAGTGGATTCGCATCGAATCGAAGGAGCCCCTTCTCCAGGACGTTCTGAAGTCTTTGGTGGAAGAACGACAGCGACTGTTGGAGGAACAGGTTGCTTTGGAATTGCTGGAGTACAGTTTCTATCACGACCGTACTCAGGTGAAGATCCCTTCCGCTGATTCGTCAGTCAGACTGCGATCTCGTGAAGAGTTGGATCTGTTGAAACGACATCCCTTTTTCCGTCACAGATCACCTGGTTATTCCGATTCTCATGCCATGCTGTCTGATAACTGCATTGTAATGTCTATTGAAAGTGATAACTAGAACGTTTAAGGTGCAGTGTTTAGAATAGAATCCCCGTTTTTTATCTGAAAATTCGATTTGAAAATACTCCTTGTCGTTTTATTTCAGTTTCCGATCTCTTCCCAAAATAGTTTTTTTTTGTCAATTTCTGTGAATGAGATGACATTGCTGGACGTGCACACGTTTTTTGTGTTCATACTTGACGTATATATTTTCAATATAAATTGCGTTAAAATTAGCTTTAAATTGTTTAACTGCACCCACGCTTGACCTTTTTTAACTCTTTCAACTCTTTCATGAAAAGTATCTAGTTAAATTTAACTTCTCTCATCCGCTTAACTCTTGCGAAAAGGCCCCTAGTGAATTTGTGTTGTTGGTTTCATCTTACGTGAAAATAAATGCTGTTTTGTCATTTTGTCGTCGCTAGGTTCTGCGTGTACATTAAGTTACGACTATTGAAGGCGACGTCCTTTGTAGCTTCTGGAGTTTTCAGGATTCGTCTGCTTGAGGCTTGAGTACCTCGGCTGTTATGGCGTTTTTTGCCATACAGGAAGCAGGTTTTCTCTGTCCACAGCTCGTACAAGAGCTACCTAATATACAGCAGTATGTATAGTTTTATATACAGGCCGTAGATTGGGCATGTGACCACTTTGCTGTATGAGCATGACTTGCAGCTTGTGCTTCCTTCCTACAAGAAGTAGGCTGCGCCCAAAGAGCTTTCCTTTTGTATTTGGAAACCTTTCAATTTAGCCTGGGTCTATTCCTATAAGAAATTCAATTAGCTAATTTCTTTATAACGAAGAGCGGTTTCATAATAACTAAAAAAGGGTCCCCAGCTATTTGATAGTGGATTCGAATGATGTGGCCGATGCCTCACGAAAAAATTTACTTTAGTCTGCAAAAAATCTAAAAAATTAAACTACTTCGAAAATGCAGTAAAATAATTTCCGAGAACTAAAGTTAGTTTCATTGTATTCATTAGGAAGAGAAAATGTTAAGCTGCATTTTGATATAAAAATTGTTTTTTAACTCCAAGGAATGAATGAGTAATATATATATATAAGGGTTCAAAGTTAATGTCTCCAAAACGAATCACCACCTTAAGAGGAATGAGGAATTGATTGGGCCTACAGAAAACCTGCATAATGCTGTTTTGTTGAAGGCAAAATTAGATATCTAGCTCTGCAAAATCTATTATGAGGTCTGAAAATTCCTACTTTTTTTTAGAATTCCTACTTTTTGTTCCTACTTTTTCCTACTTTTTTGAAAAATTGTTCCCACTTTTTTCCTACTTTTCCAAAATCGCGATGTCCGAGGCCTGAAATTGGCTGTACGGACTCCAGCGTAAATTATGAGCTGGGTCGGATTGTTTCTGGCTCTGTCATGAGCGCAGGGCCGGGTACTAGGCCCGTACTCCATAGGAGGCTGCTATTCCCGGCCTAAAGCCCGGAGTATTCGCGTATTGTGGGCGGAGGAGCACCGTTACGACACAGTGAAGTGAAGGAGAAATTCCCATCGTGGCCTGAAATTTGCACGTGGGCCATCCGTTGGCCGTTGCTGTTGGCCGGCCAATGGCCAGACAGCGTCCAAAGTCCGGCCAAGCCAATTGGATGGGCCGACGAAAAATCCCGCCAGAGCCCAACACTAGGCTGCGCTTCATGAGCACTTCAACACAGCCCTTGCACGGTTTTCATAATCTCGGCCGTCATCATCCATCCAGCAGATGCCGACAACCAACAATAGGTAACCTAGGTTGAAAATTTCGGCTAGGTCGGCTCGGTTGAAAATGAAAGTATGCCACAACAAGCATTTGAATTCTCAATACAGTATTTCGGTTGCAGCAGAAATTTCTAAAAATCTACTTAACCGACCCTGACGTTTTTTCTTATTTCTTATACTTTTGCCGAGCCCTGTCTCACAATTTGGTCATTCGTGGACGCTGCTTTGCCTTTCATAGAATGTGTGTGTCTGTTTAAGCTTGAATCAACGGTTATTAAATGCAGCTGACTTTAGATTTATATGCTTTTAGATTACAGGTTACTTGGGATGATCGTTTTTTCGGATCTGCCTGACCCTGCTTTGGTGGACATTTTTCGTCAACTTCCGTGGCGTTACCGAAAAACCGAATACCACTGGAAAGCGTTTCTAGGCGATTTCGTCGTCTCGCATTTGAGTCCTTCTGCGAAGTGGAATTTCTAGTCTTGGGACGAGCCTTAACTGTCTTTAAAACAGTTGACCAGATTTGTTTTGAGGATACTGACGACATCAGACAGTCGTCTGCAATGGGCCGTGATTCGATTCAAGGGTCTGCGCTCACTGTATTTATTGTGTGCAATCGGATGCCTTTCGAGCGGGCTTTCAGTTTAGTTTTTCAGCCTACCTAGTTGCTATTGCCATGCGGGGGGGCAGCTGCATTCGGAAAAACGAATGTAGTTGCCTTGGGAGTGACTGAGATAACCGTACGGTAGCTAGCTCGGGGGTCAGGTTTTCTGTCCGTGATCTTCTTCTCTCAGCCTCTTGACTGCGGTCTGCGGGGAGAACCACTTACGGGCCGCAGTGCGTGCCTAATAGTGGTGGACCACTTGCAAAAAAAAGAAAATATGCAAGTTATCAAAGTACAAATGCAAGAAGAATAAGTACAAGCAGCGAAATAAAAATTAATAAACCCGGTTGAGCCGGGAATTAAACTCAGCACCACTACGTAGGACCAGCGCAAAGGACGCTAACCGTCGACTGCGGGTGGAGATCTTTAGTTTAGTTCATTCCGCCATCGATTTGGGGCTTTTCTGTTTCAATCCAGACTTTTTGGAAATCCACTGAATTTATCCCTCAATTCTCTGATGGGATCTCTAATCTCAGATCTCTGATAATTTCCAAATCTCTTCTATCCTACAAGTCCTTGGTCTCTCTTGGTCAGTTTTGTCCATTTCTGGAAGAATTGACCCTTCCCCGCTTCACCTCCGATCTACCTTCCACCGACCTTTGCCCGGATCAGCCTGATTTTCCAAATCTACAGAGTTTGAATATTATTAATCGTAATTATAATATCATGACTTTTCCCTTACTACATGGTTTCAATGCCCACGTGTCCTCCATTCCTGATCCGCTACTGATCCAATTGACCCGATCCGGCCAGCTTCGCCAGTTGACCTTTGGCAGTGTAAGTGCTGAAGCTCTGACCAGTGTTGTGGTGATTAATCCCACTTTGAAGCACCTGGTCTGCGATATTTCCGATGACTCTGTTTTGGTTCAGGACCTGATTCAAACCTCTCTAGGAGGACTTGACCACCTGAAAAGTGTCGTGATTCATTTGAACTGTCGGCTTACCTGGGAGCCTACTGAGTCCGGTCCGTGGCAGGAAACGCAGCTCCCGTGGCCAAATCTCAGATCTCTCAATCTCTCCTCCCATGTGTCCGATCCACTGATCTTTCTAATCCCTGCAGATTCTGGTTTATCCTTTTCTAGACTGTTGCACAATGTTACTCATTTAACGCTGGGAAAGCTGCAACTGTTTTGCGAATTGTTCTGTCCAGTTCTGGAGGAGCTCAAACTTGAGTTGATTGATCTGGCAAGCGATGAGGCCGGATTTCGAGTTGGATCAAAGTTTAGATCACTTACTCTGGAAGATCCTTTTATCGACCCGCGAAGAGTCATCTCTGCAAATGGAGCCGCCCAGAGCCTTTGTGATCTGAAAGTGGTGTTAAGAGATGAAAATGCTAACTTTGATTCTTCAGTTCGCCCGAGACTCATGTTTCCATCAAATACGTATTTGGACTATCTTCGGTCGCTGCGGAGTCTTAAAACTGCTTATCTTAGTTTTCTTTGTTTTGGCACAGACTTTTATAGACCTGAGCTGGGCCAATCTTTGGGTCAAACTTTGGGTTCTCTAACCAGCTTGAAGTCACTGACTATTGAAGCGAGCGAAGTTATTCTTAAGGATATTTTGAGAGCTTTGGTTCAACACCGAGAGAATCTCTTGGAGTCTGCAATCGACTTGGAATTGCTGAGATACACTCTCCTTGATCAAGAACGCATTCATGTGAGATTGGAATCGGATCGAGCCCGAATGAGTGCCAGAAGAGATGCGTCATGTGTGGTTAAGCAACATCCCTTCTTCAAAGAACCCTCTTTTTATGATCCTTATTTTGATCCAAAACCTGATGACTGCATTTGCACTGTTGTGAATGAGAACGATTTCTTTATAACTGTTTGATGAGTGTTTTTCGTTATGTAATCCGATTTGAATGTGTATGTATAAAAATAGCTGAAGTCCACTGTTTTAGTTGCGGAATGGAATCTATTAGATTTTCCGTTTATTTGAGCAGACTATATATTCAGTAGACTGTATAAGCTGAAGGCTGAATCTGTCTAGGTCGTATTATTGGACAATAGTCAAGAGTAAGACAACAACAGCAATAAGTTCAGGTTCAGGTCCAAAGATTCCAGGCTGTATTGTGACTGACATGAGGATTTTGGGATTAGCATTTATATACACTGACTGCACCAACCATACAAAAACCAAGCTATTTTACAGTTTTTGTGCATATAAATATGCTGCTCTAGTTTCCCAACCATGGCCCTTTTTAACCCATATCCAGTTTTTGTGTTAGTACTGTCGGCGCTGGAGCAGGAAGATGATGAAAAAGAAAAGAGTAGAGTAATAATGAACCTTAATCCGAGGCTAAATTCGGATGTTTTCAAAAGGTCGAGAGTATTTAGATTTTTGTTGTCCAATAAAACTTTAATTTACTGTGAATGAAACACGTTCTATTTATATTTAGTGTTCCAGCTACAGTAAGAAAAGTTAGCAATAGTTTCGCGTGGCGTAGATTAGGCGTATTGCTTCTGCTTTTTAGCATAGCCACTGAGCCGGCCGGCTGGCTACCGGCCTGGAACAGTTTGCAGTGCAGCTATTATGACTGCTAATATATTGATTTTCGGGTGTTATATTGGAAAAATGTAGTTGTACGTGTACACAGATTGCACAAACCAGACAAAAACCAGTTTTGGAGTTCATTTTAAGCTTAGTTGCTCAAATTGTAAATTTCTGACTGTTGATTTGCACCGGTAGGAGGCGGCTGGCTGGCCTCGAACACTAACTATGCGTTAGTTTAACGACCGCCTGGAAAACATTGGGTTCTTCAAGTGATGGTTCCAACTATTGAAACTTCAATTCTGCACCAATTGCGAGATCAAAACTGCAATACAGAATACCAGCTAGAGCAAGCGGATTGGGGGGGGCGGAAAATAGAAAATCTGGTGAGTTGAATCAAAATATCCGTCCCATTTGCCAACTCAGAAGCTTAAGTGTTCAAATCCAGCATCACTCTTTGGACAGACAATCCATTAAATTTTAGCTGTCGAGGTGTCCTTGGATCACATCTGGATGGATGATCCTGACTCAGTGTGTTCGTTTCGCAGGCGGCAAGAGCTTATAGTTACTCTTAGTCTAAGTATACTAGTTTTGTAAGTTAATAAAATTTAAGGCAAATTATCCTAGCAAACCAAAATAATAGAATTATTGATGCTTGTATTTAGAGCTGGGGCCGGTTCCAATTTTCGAAACCGGTTCCGGTTCCGGTTCTAGGGTACCGGTTCCGGTTCCGGTTCCGGTTCCGGTTCTAGCTTCCGGTTCCCGGTTCTAAGTACAAAATTTGAGTGATAATTTTCTTTCTTATTTAACATTTGTTGTAGGCCTCCTATATGGCTGATACCAGTGATGGAACCGGGTCACTTTGGTTTGACCCGGTGACCCGGTGACCCGGTTGAGCCCTGACCCGGCGACCCGATGACCCGGTGACCCGGTTTTCCAGAAAATTCCAAAAGTTTCAAAAAACTTCCGATTTTACCAAAGAACGCTAAATTTTTGGCGTCCATGTTCACTTTGAAAAGAATAACTATGACATACATATATTTTCTCTAGGTTTTCTTGAAATTAGTTTAATAGTAAAGCTGTAGTATTTTCTAAATTTATGCAGAAATTAGTTACAAAACCAATAATTTATCCGTCTGTGAAATTTTGCAGGGTCTAAAATGAGTATATACTTGTATAAAACACGGAGTACTTTAAAAATTTGGTTTTCATTACGTAGTGAGTTAAATTAAATTATTCATTTACTTTCAACGTTTGCCTTGGTTGCGAAAATAAACTGCAAACCACATTGTACTAAATAGAGTTATGCAATAATTATTGAACTCATAAAGCTAAAACTAAAAAGCTAAACAATAATTTGCCAGAGACTGACAGATTCAAATAACCTCAAGCTGCGAAAGTGCTCAAGACAAAAATGTAGAAAAAAAGCAAATTAATGTTGTACATGGAACAAAAATTGAACCGAAAATTTTAGTTTGGTAAGCCAAAAATTTCTAAAATTTGAGGTAAATTCAGAAAACCGGGTCAAGACCGGGTCGAAGCTCTTGACCCGGTGACCCGGTGACCCGGTCCAAAAAGTGACCCGAACTGACCCGGTGACCCGGCGACCCGGTGACCCGGTTCCATCGCTGGCTGATACAATCAAAATGAAGAAGCAATGCTATAAATCAAATGGATTAAACATATCAAACAACTAGACAACTGTTTTCGCAATTTTTTAAAATTAATTTTCGATTTGTTACTGTAGAACATTTTCTGGACATCTTGTAAACTGCCATACCCAACATTGAAACCTTTATTTGCTTTTATCATAAGATACAAAATTGTTTCGACAGTTGGCTGTTCAATGCTACTGTGTGTACCAAAATGTTTATTATGCCTAACCTGAAATTATGGATTATATTTGAAAAAATGAACAAACAGCGCGGTATACCAACATCGCCTACCATACCCAAAGAAATCTTAAAAGCTGGAAAACGTTCCAAATAATTATAAGAAATGTTGAAAGCTTAGTTTAAATCTTCTTTTATCAAAACTACATTCGCTTCCGCAGGATATTTGTAGAAATTTTAAATGTAGTAAAAATATTTGAATTTTGAAGGATAGCAAATATTAAAATTTACTTTAGTGCTGAACTGGCTGCTTTCTTTCACACAGACACCTCTATCTAACTATTTATTCTTAACAGATTAGTTATGCCGACACCGCTTTGTACCTTCACTCTTACGAATTTTGTGCCAAAAGCCGAATTTCCTGAAAAACGAAAATTGGGACTAGCAGTTTTCAAATATTTCTGCGCCTGCAAAATTTAATTACAGTACAGCTCGAAATCACATACTACAGATCCCAACATCAGGATCAGTGATCGAAGTAAAGATTCAGTGACTGCAGTCAGGCCATTGACGTCATTGTTTTGGTTTGGCTGCAGTTGAAACGTTCCTATTGCAAAGTGATAAAATAGGTTCACTGACTGCAGTCACCTCCAGTCTGACTGAAACTTTCTGCTTTATGCTGTGCTTCAGCCAGAGAAGCTGAAACTAAAAGGCAGTTTACAAGAGCAAGAAACAAAATATTTTATGATAGCCTTGGTCAGTCAATGAATGTTGTAATGCGCAATCATTGTTATCAAATTGTGTACATATGAAACTATGAAACTTGACTTAATTTTTAGAAATCATTTTTTTGAATAGAAGACTTTTTCTGAATCAGTTTGATATATGATACAATAAGAAACTTGCGCGAACTTTCGGGATAGATGAAATCTTACATTATTCCTGCCTAGTGCCTGTCCTCAAAGCTGTTGCTTTTTACAAAGTGTCCCCATCTGTATTTAAAATCCTACAATAGCTTTGTCAGTAGCAAACATTCAATAAAAATTAAACAAATGAATACGTAAATAAAAGATTTATGAATAAATAAAAAGTCAAAATTAAGTCGTTGTAAACTTCTGACAGCACAAGATTCTAAAATGACAATTGAAGATTTGCGTTACATGCGTTACCACAATCACGGCATTTTCTCGTCTTGCTCTTGTAAACTGCCTTTTAGTTTCAGCTTCTCTGGCTGAAGTACAGCATAAAGCAGAAAGTTTCAGTCAGACTGGAGGTGACTGCAGTCAGTGAACCTATTTTATCACTTTGCAATAGGAACGTTTCAACTGCAGCCAAACCAAAACAATGACGTCAATGGCTTGACTGCAGTCACTGAATCTTTACTTCGATCACTGATCCTGATGCTGGGATCTGTAGTATGTGATTTCGAGCTGTACTGTACTCTTCGGAGTTAATGTTGACTCCAGCTTGAGTTTAAAGAATAATTGAAAGCGTCCTTCGCTTTGGAAGCAAAGCGAAAGCAAAAAGCTGATGAAATTAATGATAATAATAAACTATATACAAACTTATAGTCATTCGAATGCTCTCACCAAAACTTACAACATACAACAACTTACAACAACGATTCTTTGCGGTTTAGGAGATAATATATAAAGAAATTTGGTTTTTCAAAGCTTGTTTGATTTTGATTGGGTTTGGTTTTCGATTTGGTCTGTCTGCTCTGTGGCATCTCTGCCTAAGCACAGCAACGAAGATACGAAACTCTGAACATGGCGGCTAGATTTTTATGAACACGGATTCCTCTCAACTCATTCCAGCAATCAGAAAGCGGCTTTACGCACACATTTTTGGGAAAACTGCTTGCTGAGGGAAATTTTTAAGTTTTGTATTGTCATTTTGTTAGGGAGAAATATAAGCCTCCAAACTTGAAGCTGTTGCTGACAATTTGACAAAGTTTACATTTTCTCAAAATATTGAGCTTGTTTGATCATTAAGCAATTTCAGAACAAATAGTCCTCGTGAAGCGCTTTTTGTAGCGTGAACTGTGATCGCTTTTCTTTAGCTTCCCACACGTCGACAAATCAATGCATGTTCAAAACTTGTCGCATGTCCAAATCGAACATTTGATTTGAGAGGCCGTACTCTGCATACTTGTAGCAGCTTTAAAACTATTAAATTTAGGTAAGCTTTAAAATAATTTAAAAATTATCGTTGAACTCCAAAAATTGGATAAATTTGCTGTCTTTCAATGTTTGCTGCACGTACTACCATCAACACATTCTGGTCATTACAGATTCAGTTTAGCTCGAGTCGAAACCTTGCAAAAAATACAAATCTTCTGTAATATTAAAGCAATTAACTAAGTGGGAAATGGAAATAAACAAATGTTTAGAATATTCGTTCATCGAGTTGTTCGTTGACTACATCTTGAGATGTAAACAACTATTCCAACATTCGTATGATGTAATCGCCGATTTCGAATCATTCGCTAATGATTCTTGGTGACAATGCAGTTCCACTTTCAGCTGCGGAGACAAGAGAATCATACATCAAAATCAAATGATGCTAAATTATGAGATCCAGGCCCAAAATTTAACTTTTGCAAATTTTACAGTTGGCAAAATTTTAGTTCGAGCTCACTTTTTGAGCATGGAACCGGCCGGTTCCAAATTCTACCGGTTCCGGTTCCGGTTCCAGTTCCGGTTCCGGTTCTAAAAATCCTTCCGGTTCGGTTCCGGTTCCGGTTCCGGTTCCGGTTCCAACCGGTTCTAGTGGAACCGGCCCCAGCTCATGTATTGATCAACTGAAAAAATTTAAATTCACCGAATCTCACAAAGAGCACTCTACTCTGCTCGACAACCATCCTTGTTAGTTGCAGCTTCAAATTCGAAAGTGAATTTGGACTTATCACACTTATCAGCAATAAACTGTCGACTATAGATTCAAACCTTTGGTTACAATTTCAAATGAGCCAATACCATTTCCTCGAAATTGTTTGTTTGTGCCAGTCATAGAAAGGGAATTATAAAACTTGGTGCCATGGTCTGAATGAATGCTTCAATTAAAGAACAGGTATATATGTTGTGCACGGCTCTTCATCTTAGTCCATTCACAGTTGTTGTTTCGTCGTGCGGAAGTTTAGTGTGTGGACGGCACCAGTGAGCGAATTCCACAATTGTACACTTGAACTTTTCAAATTCTTTTGTAGCTACGGTTGAAAACTTAAAATGCTATTAAGATTATCCCGTGCTTACATAAACTAAACCACATAAACTTCTTGCTGCAATCAATGTACATGTCTAGTACATAGTGCTGCATATTGTTTGTAGCACGCTATATTTCGGTACCAGTGTTTTGTACAGAATACTTTTGTTTAAATAAATAGAATGCCTAATGTTACAATTCAGTATAATTATCTTCTCTTTTCTTTCATAGTACTAGTGGTATTGTGAAGTACACAGACTCATACACCGCTTATATTTATATATATGCTTCTTTAACTACTGTTACCGTGCCCATGTGTGAGGTGAGGTCATGTTGAAAATTTGTGAGGATCTCGTACTTTTGTTTTCATTTCATTTTTGTTCTGCCTGGAGGCAGAGCTATTTACGCGGAAAATAGGTAGGCATTGCACAATGAACGTCTTCTCAATCCAAACGTTGCCTATCTTCAACACTGGTCTCTTATAGTGTTCAGCTAATTTTTTTAACCGAAGGGACCGGCTGGTAATAATTTATAGTTTTTAATTTGAAAATTTTAATTTTTGTACCAGTCATCGAGTACTAAGTATCTGTGAGTATGCGCCGTAGAGCTGTTTCAAGTTTCTTTATTTTTCCCATCTTGTCCCATTAAATCAAATATTCCAAGAAACTGATGCTTTCATTGCCCCCCCCCTGAAAATTTCATAGATGAAAAATGTTCTAAGGGATGCACTGTTTTATGCAAATGAGATCAGCTGATTTTGTTAGCAGTTGTCAAGTAGATGTCTAACCGTTTGGCTGCGTATGTGGAAGCTTCAAATTTGCTAAAGGCTTACGAAAAAGGAAACATCATAAAATAGACTCATTTTCACTTGTAGCGCCAAGTTTTGGATCTAGAAAATCTGGAATGGGTGTTTGATAACGACTTCTATACTATTTTAGTTTATTGGTAGTAATGATTATCCTTTGCCACCTAACTAGTTGACGAGGTCCGGTCCGGCGCCAAATGACCGGCGGCAAAAACTAGGACGGCGGTTAACACTGCCTACTACACTCGTAGAGAGTACAGAGCACAGGCAATTGAAGCATATTTGATCTTGAAAATTGATAACCCACTGATCGCAAAAGAATTTATAAGATCCTAAGATCCAAAATAATTTTAGGCCAAATGTATACATAGGAGCACTTAAACAACCAGGAGCTTGACGGAGTGTAAACGAAAGCACTGGTTTCATTCAAGTAGCTTTGTCTGTCATAAGCTTTTATTATTTAATATATTCTTTCCCAAATCTCAAATGCAGAACCATATCCCTTTTAAGGGTCTGCTTGTTATTTTCACTTTCCATTTATTTTCACAAATAAGATAAACTAAATGAACGCCCAACAAAATGTCGTTATAAAACTGACTTTGACATGCAAATTTTGTTTCTAATCGATAGTCACAGGAGACCATTCAATGATGCAGTTATCGTTTTCATCATATATATCTGTTTTTTCTTAGACTTAAAAACGGATGTGAGTTCTGCAATAGCTGAACATCTACTGTCGGTCGCATTTTGGCACGTTTGGGGGCTTCCTTCGGCGGATCTTTCATCCATCCGATTGCGTAATGCAGAAGTTTTAAACTGACGTCTTTCTCAAGCAGAGCCTGTCTACAGTCATCCAGAGTTTTCAGAAATCCTTCAAGATATTTTCCTGCTGTTTCAGACGGAATAGATACGGAATCAGATCCGGTATATTTCTCACATACCTATCGTAACCAGTTCGAGACTTGAAAAAGAATTCAATGTTGTTGCCAATAGTTGGTAGTCAACATCATAGCTTAGATAGTCAATAGGTTGCTTTAGCATACACATTGGCCAACCAACGACAAGCATCGGAGTAACATAAATGTATCTTCAGTTTATCCAGGCATAGTGAGGAGCCTCTTTCTTTGTGTCTAACATGTCTGATATATGTATTTTGTACCATCTACGGTTAAAGATCGAAATGATAGTCCAACCGTGAATCCAGCTTTATCCTCTGTGAATTTTACGTCTTCTAGTTTAAGCGTTTCTAAAACTGGATAGAAAAGTTCAGCATCTATTGTCCCAGGCTTCAAGTATAGCCGAGTCGTAGCAGAAAAGGATAGTCCACAATTTGCTCTGATTGTTAAGGAGCAACAATTTCGAAGTGATAGTGATTTCAGACTATGCAGTGTTGAAATGACTCTGCGTCTGCAGATTTATCAGACAAGCTGCAGCTTAACTGCTCTAGACTAAGATTGGCAGTAACAACGGCGTCTGTAATAGTTTTCATACTTACACAGTCTAAACCAGCATGACATTGAAGAAGACAACCGGAACTGGCCAGATCGCACAGCAAACCGCTAGAAATATAGCCGCTAATTATTAAGGTTTTCAAGTTAGGACTTTCAAAGTCAACCTCTTTAGTGTCACTGTTTCCCTGAAAAGACAATTCTTCCAAAAATGGACACGCCTTGCTTAGCCACAACAGGGTTGAATTATCGAGAGCACACTCTGGTACAAGTGAAGATTTTAGTTGACAGCCGTGGTTGATTTGCGGTCTCAGAAAGCCATCGTGCTCATTAAAACTGTTACACAGTGTGAAGCCTTGTAGGCACGAAGGAATAACGCAATTTAATAAGCAAGCCTCTTCTCCGTAGTTGTCTTCAGTGTACTCGAGAGGCAGGATTCTTTGATCCAAATAGGAAAATATTCGACATTGGCGGGAGCTCAAAAATGAAGCAATTTCGTTACATTTCGTTGGTTGAAATCTTCCCCTATTTTGAATTTTATTTTCATACAGATGGAAAGATATTCCGTTGGGAAAATCTTCCTGCTCAAGAATTTCTGAGGGATTATTCAGACGTACTCCCAGAGTATGCAGCTGTGGAAGGAATTCTTTGATTATTGATATCAATGAGGCATCGAGAGGATTTAGCAGGTATAGGGTCTTTAGTCCACTCAAGTGGTGCACTACCCATCTAAGTCGTCTGTAGAATATCCCGCATAAGTCTGTTGCTGGAAAGGCCTCATCGGAAGATTGATTCCACTCGCCCAGATACAAAGACTCAACAAGGAAGTCAGATTGACACACGACGCGTTGAAACTGTTTGGACACTCTTTCCAATGGAACTCGCTCACGCCATGGCAGTTTGCACAGGATTTTAGTCATTACGTCATCAGGTATGGCTTCCAGATGTACTGCAGTGGACGCCACTCTTGAAGGAAGATATTCAGACTGGCTTCCTGAAGCACTAACAAATTTTTAATTGGTCCACGATTCACATCGGCATGTACTTTTGTTTATACTGTTGGTTTTGGCAAGCATACAGAGAACAAAAAATATGCCAAAAGCAATCTTTTACTGTGTGACCCTAAATATGTTTGGCATTTCTGCGTATTGAAAATGAACAGAAGGTTCTGTAATTGTGTTGCAGCTTTAAATGCTTAAAATGCCGATACAAAGTCTCAATAAACCAAAGTTTCTGATTACTGTTTTTGGCTGCAAATATTCTTTATTTGAACTTTTTCTCAGAAAAATCATATTCGCAGCGCTTAATTTGGTGCAATCGACTGTAAATCTCTTATACTGCAACCTTACTTCTTGTGTTTGAATCAGCGACAGCAATTTTCTTGGTTCTTGAACAGGATCTCCTGCTACGAGCGTTCTTCAGTGGTTTCTTCGATGTTTGGCTGTGATCATCACTATCCTCAATAAAAGAGGAATGCTTTTCAAGAATTCCCAAAAGTTGACTATATGTTTTTGTATCGTCGTTACTGTTTGTTGTGAGTGAAAGCTTGTAAGTACACGATGAGCTTCAGTTCCAATACAATGTAAAAGAATGGCTTTCTTGCGTTTGTCTGCAAATTCATTGGAACCAGTAGCAATCATGAACGTTTCAAATAGCTTCTTCCACAGTTCCCAAGGAACCGAAGGAACTCCGGGCTTTTCAAGGAATGGTGCCGGTGGCTTAAATCCCTCCATTGTATGGACTACAGAATATAACTAAAATTATGGACAAGAATAGAAACATACAACAGGAAGATGAAGTAAAGATGGCTGGTAGATTCACTAAAAATTTACTACTTGATAAGTGAGAAGCTTCAATTCCTTTAACTTCGCGGATTGCTCTTTACCACGGAACCTCGTTGTCAAATTCCTGGTTACTGATAACTAGTAGCATCAGCCCACCCAGTAGTAGTTTCCTATCTTCAGGAAAGACTATCTACAGCTGGTTATAGCAGGCAAAACAACTGTACCAAAACAACCAGAAGTTTGGTAGTTTGGGCTCTGTCGATTTAGCTGGTTTTTATGTGGGAATAGTGTTTGCTTTCTCCACATGATTAGTAAGACTCACCCGAATATCTTTACGACTGCTGGCAGGAGACCAGTTGCTATAGTGTCATTCATGTTTAATAGAAACGAAGCACTATTATTGGGATGTGGAAGAGTTTGAAAGAACAGACGAATGGACATTACATTAGCTTAGAAAAATGAAAATGGTCGCCGAGAAGATAATCTACGTATAACTGATGTACAGTTGTGCCCGAGCCTTGAAGTGGAAATTTCTTAACGGCACAAGTCTACTGATGAGCATGCTGCCCCCAATCGATTGAAATATTAAAATATGTGAATTATATTGGTGAAATAGTGTTTCAAATAAATTTTCAGGGGTATAGTTTCCCTGATAACTCTAATCAAAGTTTGTTAAAGACTTGCTTTAACTCATGGTTTCTAAATCCAGGACTATTTACATAGGAACCCAAGATAAATCAATCTTTGGTGGTACCGCCATTTCGATACCACCACATTTCGGCCTTTATGCCCAGAGTATCTAACATGCTTAAATCACTAGGACGAGGCTGATTGTAAACTCTTGATTGTAGTAAACAGTAAAAGTAGTTTTTGTCGGTTTTTAATTATAAATATAACCAAACCTAAACATAACTGGTACAGAATAAACATGTAACATTCACTGAATTGCTGGATAGGGTGGCAGGTACGGTCAACAAATTATAAACCACGTATAAACCAGTGAAGCGTACGAATCAGTTTTTGTAGCAAATTCAAATCGCAACTGTAACCCATACTTCAAAAGTATATCAGATGAAAACTACAAAAAGTTTGTTTTTGCAAGCTGCAACCTGTAATTCCTACAAAACTTTTTCTATTTATAATCTTATTAAATTAATTACTATATCTACAATCTATAAACTGGATTCAAATAGTTTACATGAACTATTCTAAAATCGAGTCTGTGCAAATTTGATCATTTATTTGAACAAAAAACAGCATTATGGCTCAACAGGGATTTATGATTTAATGGTTACTCAGACCTGGCAATGACAAGATTTGGCAAAAGCTCGAAGCCCAAATACCACCTTTACGTTACAGAAGTCTATATTGACATTTGCTGTTGTTGCTGCTGTTGCTATGCTGATATAGACTCGATTGGGAAAAATGTCGCTGACGTTTAACTATATGTAACTTTGATGATGATTCTGTGGATCGTGTCTATTTGCCCCAAAGGCGATACCCTGATCTCAAAGGAAGATAACTGGAACTGTTGCGTCATGTCTGTCAGAGTAGAGATCTACCGAACATAAAACCTTAAAACCTGAGCGAAATGTTGTGTTTCTCATTGAACATTAACATTGACAAATAAGACGTCTAGAAGGTTGTATCTGTTAACTGCATAAGAGCTAGCGTGCTAGCAACTAATTTTGTCTCATGCTCTGCAGAGTATTTAGACATTTAGTCGTCTGTGATTATTTTGTTCCAAGGATGGATTCTAGGAATGAAGTTCCCATTGAGGTATGTTGCTAAGTATAACTAGAATTGAATTAAATATAATAGCAAAAATCAATCAAGAATTTGCTTCGGCATAAATTGTAACGCATCTAGTAAATTTGAATAGCTTTCAGGTCGCAATGAAAGTCATAAATGTTATGTTATAAATGTTAGTTTAAGTTTTAAAGTTTTAAAAAGTTTTAATTTATTTCAGTTAATTTTGCCGTCGAGTCTTTCTGGACCCATTTGGCTAAATAATTACCTGTGGTTGATAGCGATATGGAGCCAATTTCACTTTACGTAACCCTGCTAATTTCGCAGCTGAAGTTTCTTTTCAGCATTCCGTAGCATTCAAGCACAACTAAATTGTAGAATGATGTGGGTTGGAACCAATGCAACATTTTTCGGACCTTCGGTGGTACATGATTTTCTTCTTCTTGCTCATTTATGTGTAGAACAAGTGCGACGGCCCTTGAGCTTGCTCTTCCTCCACTTTGTTTCTACTTACGTGTGTTCACGTTGTGAAATTCATGTACGTTGGTACACGAATCCCGACAAACCTTGATGAGACTGTGCCTCCGTAGCTCAGTCGGCGTTTGCCTAGTGCGCAAAATGTCGTGGGTTCGAGTCCCACCGGAGGTCCGAATTTTTCGGACCTTCGGTGGTACATGACTTTCTTCTTCTTTCTCATTTATGCATAGCTTACATGAAGTTATTACTATATTCCGCTTGTCGGTAGGTGATGGTTACCAGCAAGCAACCACCATATTGCCAGTAATTGCTTTCATTTTATCCATGTTTGCCTGTTTCAGTTGCATGGTAAGAGTCAACATTGTTTTGTCATTGAGTAGGTTCAAAATCTAAATTCTAATTTGACGGATAGCAGTAAATTGTTTCAATTCGGTTTCAACAGTAAGTCAGTACAAGTAAGCAACTTTGCTAGCATTTGCGGCAATGACTTGGTGTGCCACTTTCCCTTTAAAACAGGAGCAGCACGTGCTATGTGTTAATGTTGAATGGGAATTCATGTTGTTAATAGTGTCGTTACAGAAGTTAACGATATCATTCTTGCTGAATAGAAAACCTGTTGTTCAGACTAACTTGAACCAAATATTTTAGTTAACAAGTTTAGGTTATCAGCCCCAGTATTAATGATTTATCTAGTTTGGGTGGAAATATGCTTTGCCATTTCGGAAATGGTCTATTATAAATTACTATAGAGTTGCTTAATTATAACTTAACTGTATAATTGAGTTGACCAGAGCCCCAAAAATGTTGCTTTCTCCGGAGATCAAACCACCGGCGGTAAGATCGGAAGTTTTGACGAGTGCTGTATGCTCGACTACCAAAGCCACAATAAAGACCAATAACTGCCCAATAAATTTAGCATCGAAGCAAATTCACAATTCAATTGTGAAGTTTCGCAATCTCAACTTATTCATGTTTGTATTATTAAGCTATTCGCAATGGTGTTTATGATAGCAAAAGTTATCACAAATGTCAACTCTAACTCAAAGCGGAACCTCCTGTGAATTATGGTTTTATTTTAAAATGTTGCAATTTTAGCAGGTGATGTTTACTTCTTATCGAATTATTGGAATTCACACAGGTTAATGAACAAATTCGTTCTTCGTTGAACAGAAACCTTCACTTGCTTTATTTGCAATCCAAAAAAAAATTGAAATTGAATTTATGCTAAAAATTAAACAGGAGAAAACTACAATTTGGAGAACATAGTATTGCATCCAGCGCTCAAAACTTGCAGACGACAAATTGTAAAAGCAGCCAACATTCGTAAGTAAGAACAAACTGTTCTATGCACTTTTATTCTAAACGTTATCGGCTTAGCTCTTTTGCAACATAAAACAACGTTACTTCATCGTTTGTACACACCCCAGATTGTTGCTCATCCATCACAGGAAGCTGCACAGGAACCCGAACCAGGCGCAGGGCCACCCGGACCGCCTGGATAACTACTTCACTGCTGCGAGCGGGCAGCCAGCTCTACGCGTCCTTTCCCCCCACCCTAAGGTAAGCAATCTCCACCCTGAACTTATTTTTATATTCTATGCTGTGTAACTAATAATTTAAATTATATCAACTGCTCTGTCCTTCATCCTCTACTAGCGCCAGTCGATCAGGCGGTCAATGTCTCCGGGGTTCAGACAGCAATGGACTCTGCCATGGACGAAGAATAATTGATGAGCCCTGGCAACCCAGAGCCAGTCAGACCATCTGCCAATAGTATTTTGAGTTTTATAACTCTCCTAAGCTTTCATTACAAATCATCCTATACCTATACCTATACCTATCATCCTATACAGTACATAATAGCTAAGAGTGTGATAAGCGTCACTGTCTTAGTTATTAGGCTAGGGACATGACATGTAAAGGCTAAAAGCAAACTAACTAAAGTAAAGTAAAGTAACTAAAAACTCAAGACGTAACTAAAAAAACAAAGGAACTGAAAACCGAGTGTACAAATATGTGTACTTTAATATGTGCACTTAAGTAGAACAGGCATGTCTGTATACTTAAGAACTCACACGGAGTACGTTGACTTATTGTGTCGATGTTAGAATAATGACTCTCTCAAATAATGTTCAAACTGAGAACTCGTGGTTTGAACGTTCAAACCAAGAGCTCGTGATTTGAACGTTCAAACTAGAAGTTTGCACAAACTATCTCCTGTAACGCGACATATATACTGCAGAAAAGCACTATTATACAGTACAATCATTTTTCTTTTGCTTTCATTACATTAAACTGGGTTGAATTGAATTGTCTACTTGACTACATTGAATGTTATCATTACAGTATACATGTCAAGTTTTTTTGCAGTGAAAGAAGCGCGGATTAGACCGCATCGAAGAATATGTAGCCCGAGAGGCGAAAGATTAAGGAAGAATGGCGCCAAGCAGAATCCTTTGAGGAACGCCAACTGAAATATCTCTACGTCTTTTTACGGACGGAGGAAAGTACGCGTTTGTGGCCACCCAACTACCGTCCCCAAAGAAAGATTTGCATCATCTGTGGTACACAAAGTATTTGTTGCAAAATGCGAAGTGAAAGCGGCTATATCAAATTCCTAGACTACGGTTCTGGTTCTGCTAGGAATACGGGTCTGTAGAACTGTACTTGCTGAATACGATGAGTGAATCTATTTTGGCCAGAATTGGTGACGCTTTCCCTCATCTACGCATTTTGGCAGTTCCTTTTACAGACGCTGCAAATCCCCTGCCGATAGAACAATTGCCTGCAAACATTTCGTTCAAACTTTAGCACACTACAGACTTCAGCGAATCTGTATCCTGTCGGAGCCAGTTGCAGGAAATTTTGAGCCAGCTTTCACTTCGAGACAGTCGTCTAGATTTCTACTTTGGCAAATTTCAACTTACCAGCGAAACGTTTAGACTATTCATTCCACAAAATTATTATATCTGGCATGCCATTTACTTCGGGCCAGGTTGTTCCAGAAATGGAGAGTGCGATTTGCTATCTCAAATCTTTGATTATTCCTCATTCTATGGTGTCTTATCAATTCTTGCTTTCTTTGAGCCGCCAGTTTTCGTTTTTGGAGGAATTCTCTTTTTTGGCTTCCACGATCTGCCCGGCGACAAAAAGTGTGGACAGTTCATTTCATCAACTGAAGAGTGTAACTGTCTGTCAAAGAATTTTGTTTGAATCGTTGCTAATCGCAATGACGAGATCTGGAAATCTGGAGAACCTGAAGCTGGGTGTTGAAAGGGATTTCGTGTTCCTTTAGAAGGTGCTCACTCTGGATCCTAATCTTAAACAACTTAAGCTGAGGCGTTTCACCGATGAAGCTAAACAGCGGTTTGCAGAAGATTTGTCGAAAATGTCCTTGGAGGTCTTGCTTTTCCTGACGATGCCATTATTCTACTTCCCAGGATTTTGTGGGAACCAACGAGCTACGATTTTTTACCTTGGCCAAGTCTTCGATACCTCAAACGCTACACATTTGCAGATCCTGACTATGATAACATTTTTCTTTCCATACCTTCGGGTTCCGGTTTATCATTTTGCCGTCTTCTGCACAGTATCACGAAATTTTCTTTGCACGGTGTCAAATTGGATTGCGAAATTTACTGTCCTGTTTTGGTGCGGCTATGTCTACACAGAGTTAAATTAAGAAATCAGAACAATTCCGGAATTGGAGTTGGTTCAGCCTGCAGATCGCTGGAAATTTCTGGTTCTATGACTGAACCGAACCGAATTTATTTGGATGGTGGAATTGTTTCTACAGCTCTTTCTAATCTTGACTTGTCCATTGATCTCTGATGGGCTGCCGTTCTCCTTGTTTTGGAGTTATCTGGGATCTCTTTCAAATTTGGAAACCGTTACCATTTTTGTTAACAATGGGAACCGTCTATATACTCCCGAATTACAATGCGATTCCTGTCCATCCGAGATTGGACGTAGATTTGGAACAGCTTTAGAAAGGACTAGGTCTTTCCAGTTGTTTAGGGTGGAACACCAAAAATCTCAAAGTCCCAAAAGATTAGCTGAGAAGCAGCGGGGGCTACATTAATACTTCCGCTGGGCTAAAATTCTAACATAAAATTAAATACAAAATTATAAAAACGCACGACAACAGGCTTCAGAGTACAGCAATCGCGCTTATATAACGTTCTTACGGAAAAATCGACGAATAATCAATGAAAGCAGCAATTATTTAATGCTGTGATGCTGGCATACGCTAAATTCAGTTGCGGGCCGCCGCGTTTTATCGGTGCGGGCCGCGGGCCGGCTTTGTGCGGGCCAAACACGTGAACTCTCGGCAAACGCGTACCCTGAATTAAAATTCCAGACTTGTTTGTGATAGCACACCCATCAATTTTGCTTTCCCTTATTTTTGAAAATTTAAACTTAAAGCCAGATATTCGATATAACGTTTTTGAGTTAGCACGTTTGAGTTAGGACGACCAATAATATTTTTTCAAGCGAATTGTGGTTCCAGTAGATCAAAAACGAGGTATTTCCAATTCACGGTTAATATAAAGTTTGCGGTTGCCAAATCCTCAAGCTTGCACAATCTTGACTCACGCTCAAAGCTGGAACTGTTTTAAATTTTAAATTTTCATTGCGTAAAAATGTTGTAATCCAGCCAATTTGGTTCCCTTATCGATTTATTGGAGTTAGGCTAGGTCCATGAATAACTCCGATTCCTTAAAGCTTCCTCAAGTGCTTAGTTAAGCCAAAATTTTTATTTGTTCTATTTGCATGTTAGCTAAATCGGAATTACATTCACTAGTCTTGTTTCAAAATTAGGAGAAAATTAAAGTTTGGACAACTGAAACGGAATTTGAAATATATTATGAAACCAAATGAAAGTTACTAACATTACATCCAGTCTTCGTAATGTAATGATTCAAATTTGTTCATTTGTTCATATTCAAATTTTGAGAAAACTTATGTTATAGAAAACAGCGACATAGTTACTGAGATTACATCCAGTACATAAAAAATTTTATACTAAAAGACTGCATCTAATACTTTGATTCTTGCAGTGATTCTAGTTATCGTAAGTAAAATGTATGTTTGCTAATATCAAACTGGTTCATAAGGTTGATTTCTACAAGTCGTAAGCTGATGTAAACAGAAAAGATTAGCCGTTAGCAACATTTCGCTCTGATTTACTTTTTAAGAAACCGAGAAAATGTTGCTTTATGTTTGGCAGATACTCCGTCAATTTTAGTCTCAGATCGTGAAAGAAATGTATACCACTGGAAGCTCGTATTTAATGTTACTTTGTGTGGTGTTCCTCTAAAGTATATTAGCTTTACTGTATTGTAAGATGTATTAATGGGCTAAGGTGTTCCAAGTACATTTTGTCAATGCCAATGAACTGCTTTTACTTTGTTTTAAGAATTTGGAATGAGTCGGCACAATTGTGTTAAGTATGTAACCCAATACAAGCAATAAACATAGTTTCACTCTTGAGTGTTGTCACAAACTCTTAGAAACAAAAGACTTGCAGCAACGTTTTGCTACCCTCAGCAATTGGCAGCAACTGAACAAGAAAATGTTGGACTGCAATTGCATCAAATGGTCGCATTTAAAAGTAACGTATGTGTCGTTGCTTCCTCAATTAGCAAATAGTTTCTAACTTTTCAAGCATGAGTTAACAGGCAATCGAGTACAACACAACAACACTGAATGAATCAATCAATGAAAATGAATGGGCACAATGCAGCATATTATAAAGTTTCATGTCGACACAACCAGAATTTGGGTCTGGGTAAAATCCGGCCCGGGCCCCGGCCCCGGCCCCGCCCCGGCGCACCTGGGTAAAATCCGGCCCCGGCCCCGGCCCCGGCCCCACCACTGGGTAAAAAAACCGGTTTTCTTACTATTCACACGGGGCCGGATTTTACCCTGTTTCAGTCCTCTATGTAAAGTGGGGCCTGGGCCGGGGCCGGATTTTACCCAGGTGCGCCGGGGCGGGGCCGGGGCCGGATTTTACCCAGACCCCAGAATTTTGTGGTTCAGAAGTAGAACAGGTTTTTGAAATGCCATTTGTTTTTCAAGCTCATGCTTGCTTTACACAAGACTCATGCTGAGCTCATGTTTCAAACGTCATGCTCTCACTGTCCTTTATTCAGCTTCACAGTGACCGTAGATTAATTAACTGTTTAATTGGGAATGTGAAATCGTGACTAACTAATCTTACTGACTTAAGAACTGACTAGTAGGATTTGATTGCCGACTTTATGAAAATTCGTTGAAGATGGTTTTGTTACTGATGAAACAGGATTTAGAATGTTCTAGAGGCTGTTCTTAGGGTTGATAGATATAGCTACTGTTTATGATTGTATTAGTGCGCTAAAAGGATTGGAATTAATTTTAACATTTTTAACTCAATTCACTGCGCGAAAAGGCCCCCAGAGCTCAGAGAGAATCAGCTTTATGTGATTGGCATAGTTAGATTTGGCACTACATCCATACAAACAAACCGACACTCTCAAATACATATTAGTTTCCTATTTTCCTTACATTAGCATTTACTACATTTCACTTCCGTCTCTCTTAAAAAACCAACCCTGAGGGTATCTAGTAGCTTGACGATCGTGAAGGATAGAGAGAGTAATGTTAATATTAGTGTTAAGTATTAATCCAAGAGACAAAGAATCAAAGGGTAGAAAGGTCAAAATGAAACTATGCTTATTCCCACCTTATCCCGACAGTACCAGAATGTAGTAAGTTTGTTTTCTTTTGTTATAAAAGTTCAAGCCAAGTGAATTGCTTTAAAGCGTTAAATCTTGTAGCCTTTAAAACTGCTTAACAATGCTGTGCATGCTTTTAGATAACCATGCAAGGAACTCAACAACTAATTCTGATCACCTACCTACATGTATATTCTTGATACAATACAATTAATCTAGTTACTGCGACAAAACTTATGTCCATTTCGAAGTTTTGATTATGGTGCTTAGTGTTTGTTACTAGCAGACCAGTGCTAAATCCGCCAAAAAGTTGGCGGATCGCCTTTTGGAAACGAAAGGGCCAGTCGCCAACTGGATAATTTAAAGAAAACCTTTTGCAATTAACTGTAGTTGCGGCGACTGTCAATCAGATGCGGTTTTAATTGACTGACGTAGTTACACTTGGCAAACGTCAGTTAACTACGAGAGTTATTACCTTAGAATAATCTGATCGTAACTGTTATAGTTCTTAATCGAAAATTAACCGAAACCATTCAGCTTCACACTCAAACTGCTGTCTTCATACGATTGTACATTTTTCATACAATTAGCAAATTAAGCATTTGAGCAGTTGCGTAGTGCTCTGTGCATGTGTTAATACCGAAGATATAACGTATGGCACTTTGATACTGCTATACTGTTATCTAAAGCACAAATTTTGCTGATGGATTCGGAATTTGTTTTGCTTCATAAGCGTCTGATAAAACATAATGATAAAAACTTTAAGCGCAATCATGGAATCTATTGCTGGTTATTTCTGATACCTTTAGCATCAGTGCACTGCTTGGGAAGTCGTTTAGGGCATGCAACATTTGGTACGTCCTTAAAAATCATATACTTGACAGTTTTAATACAGTACTAGATTTTTCCGGCTACGCCTCAGCTACGCCAACAATGTCAGAAAGTACCGCAATTACTCATTACGGTACACCAAAAAGTAACGAATTTTTACATTTTTACATTTTGCAAACACGACAGGTAGAGACAAGGCAGAGGTATCATTAAAGTACAATCGTTCCTGAAAATTCCCTTCCATTCTTAAA
>JASAND010022514.1:0-12888 GCA_030248195.1 Trissonchulus latispiculum | reverse complement strand
AGAAAAATCCCCACTCTCTAGATGCAGAATACAAACAAGGCACAATGGAATGACAATAATGCACAACACAAAACAAAAAATGGGGAAAACCGAACGTCCATGGCGTGCCGAAATCCACAACTTCACAGGGGAGCAGCGGACAATTCCAGGAGACACCGGGCAATTAGCCGACCAGACAAATAGTCAAAAAATGGGAAGACTGTCCCAGAACATACAAACGACCACAAACAGTCGCACAGGCAAAATAGAAGCTTGGCCAAATGGGCCACATAGTCAGAAGCACCAACAACCGGGAAACAGTCAATACCCGGAAGTGAACCAATAATAGAAAGAGAGACAGCAGACATCAAAAGATGAAGAGAAGAAGGCCTGGGCCAAGGATAGGATGGCCAGATACACCGAAAAGAGCCAAGCACTGACTTGATATAGTGGAGGCCCCACAAAGGCCAATTCCAGACGGAAGCAACAAGGCCACTTCCCAAATGGAAGCAACAAGGCCAATTCCCAGCCAAATCAGTCCAATTTTGGTGCTTCACAGACCAGGGCAATTGTCCGAGCACAAAGAGACAAAGACAATCAGATCCAACTCCCATCTAGCATCCATCGTGGAGGCACGCCAGGCGCAACATGGGGGTGTGGGGACCGGTTACAACAATACTGCCATCACCTAAACATAAACAAAAATTAAAGTAGTAACAATAAAGCAAAAGAGTTAAAGATTCAAATGCAAAAAACAATACTACAACAGCAGATTCAAAGCAAACACAGTAGATTCTACTGCCCCTCAACTATAGTACGAACTCGGCGGTGTGAGTGACCGGAAACGACCCAGTCTTAGGCAACAGCCCCCGAAGACTCACACCGACAGAAGAAATGTAAAATTTAAGAATTTAGAAAATTTTGGTGCAACGCAGATAAAAGTTCGGGAGCCGGGAAGATGAGTTACTTTGTGTCCCAGTCGTAGGTCAACAGAGCAACTCTCTTCCCCGAGACCCTATCATCAAGAAGTGAAAGAGAAACACATTGAAAGGTAAACAGATCGTATAGCGCCCGAGCTGAGAAAAACGTAGTAGAAAGTTCGGGACAAACTGTCCTAAAAGTCAAAGCAATTTCAGTGGCTGAAAAAATTTTGAACAAAAAATTTCTGCTAAATTTAATTTAGAGAGAGACGCCCGTAGGCTTGCAAACATATCTAAAGAAACGAATTCACAAAATATAGGTAGTATCAATCTACTCTTTCCAAACTTGGAGAACAGAACTAAAGTAAGGATCCTAGCAATTAAAAAATAACAGCAGCAAAGCTCAGATATGGAGGATTATTACAACAACAACAACAACAACAACAACAACAACATGACAACAACGCTCTGTACCGGTAGGCAGGCTCCGTATAAAGGACAACATTGGGGACAAGCACTAGAGGATTCCCCTAGAATGTGTCAGGAGCTCTTAATGTAAAGGACGAGGTTTTTATAGTAGGATCAGCAACCCCCGAACTTATTTGGTCAGACCCCGAACTTCTTCGGAACAGATCCCGAACTCATTTGAGAGGACCCCGAACTTATTGGGCCGGACCCCGAACTTGTTAGGCCGGACCCCGAACTTATTGGGACAGAGCCTAAACGTATCGGGACAGAGCCCGAACTTATCGGGACAGAGTCCGAACTTGTCGGGACAGAGCCCGAACTTATCGGGGCAGAGCCCAACTTATCGGGGCAGAGCCCGAACTTATCGGGGCAGAGCCCGAACTTATCGGGGCAGAGCCCGAACTTATCGGGGCAGAGCCCGAACTTATCAGGGCAGAGCCCGAACTTATCGGGACAGAGCCCGAACTTATTGAAGGCCCCCTAACATTTTGGGACAGTTTGTCCCGAACTTTCTACTACGTTTTTTCTCAGCTCGGGCGCTATACGATCTGTTTACCTATCAATGTGTTTCTCTTTCACTTCTTGATGATAGGGTCTCGGGGAAGAGAATTGCTCTGTTGACCTACGACTGGGACACAAAGTAACTCATCTTCCCGGCTCCCGAACTTTTATCTGCGTTACACCAAAATTTTCTAAATTCTTAAATTTTACATTTCTTCTGTCGGTGTGAGTCTTCGGGGGCTGTTGCCTAAGACTGGGTCGTTTCCGGTCACTCACACCGCCGAGTTCGTACTATAGTTGAGGGGCAGTAGAATCTACTGTGTTTGCTTTGAATCTGCTGTTGTAGTATTGTTTTTTGCATTTGAATCTTTAACTCTTTTGCTTTATTGTTACTACTTTAATTTTTGTTTATGTTTAGGTGATGGCAGTATTGTTGTAACCGGTCCCCACACCCCCATGTTGCGCCTGGCGTGCCTCCACGATGGATGCTAGATGGGAGTTGGATCTGCTTGTCTTTACTCTGAGTGCTCGGACAATTGCCCTGGTCTGTGAGGCACCAGAATTGGACTGATTTGGCTGGGAATTGGCCTTGTTGCTTCCATCTGGGAAGTGGCCTTGTTGCTTCCATCTGGAATTGGCCTTTGTGGGGCCTCCACTATATCGAGTCACTGCTTGGCTCTTTTCGGTGTATCTGGCCATTCTATCCTTGGCCCAGGCCTTCTTCTTTTCATCTTTCGATGTCTGCTGTCACTCTTTCTATTATTGGTTCACTTCCGGGTATTGACTGTTTCCCGGTTGTTGGTGCTTCTGACTATGTGGCCCATTTGGCCAAGCTTCTATTTTGCCTGTGCGACTGTTTGTGGTCGTTTGTATGTTGTGGGACAGTCTTCCCATTTATTGACTATTCGTCTGGTCGGCTAATTGCCCGGTGTCTCTTGGAATTGTCCGCTGCTCCCCTGTGAAGTTGTGGATTTCGGCACGCCATGGACGTTCGGTTTTCCCCATTTTTTGTTTTGTGTTGTGCATTATTGTCATTCCATTGTGCCTTGTTTGTATTCTGCATCTAGAGAGTGGGGATTTTTCTTATACAACTGTCGTTTGATTGTATTTGATGGGAGAGTTCCCCAATGTTTTTGTTTCTCCGGTTTGTTTTTGGTACCCCTTGTTCTTTTTGTCTTGATTTTTTGGTAGCTAACTGTTGGCCATGTTTTGCCACTTATAGTCATGCCTTAGATTGCCTTTGAATAATTTTGTGTTGCTGACTTTTATATTTTGTCTTATCATTTATGCATATTTGCCACTTGGACCAAAAAAAGTGTTGTTTACAATATGTAGAGTTTTCTTTGCGGTTGTTTGGATCTTATGTCTAGGGTTTTCTTGTGTGGGGTTGTCAGTGTCTCAGTGGGCAGTGTCCCCGTTGTATCTCGTCTTTTTCGTGGGGTTTTCCGCGTGGGGGTCAGTACAGGTGTCTATTGTATTAGTGTCTCAAATTTACGTAGTCATAATTCGAAATTCCTACGTAGTTTAGTAGTTTGTTTCGTTTGTCGTTTTGATCTGTGTTTGTCAAGTCGAGTTTGTGTGTTCCTTCGGTCACAGCCGACATAGTTTTACCCAGTCTCAGTCCGAAGTGTCAGTCCGGACTCGTCTGTGAGCCGCGTAGTTCGCAGGCTGTGGGGATCGTTTGGCTCCACTTTTACCCATAGCTAGGCTTAATTCGCGTTTTACCTCTAAAACTACTACTTGGACGTCCAAAACTAATGTAACTCAGTTTTACCGTTGTTTAACTCCTAGTGGCACCTGTGTTGATCGCCGCGCGGGGGGCCGGCGGCGGAAAAGAGGGGGTATTTTGTGGGATATTACCCATTAGGGAACTAGTAGCTAGCTGCGCAGCAGCGCAGCACTACAAAGTACACGTGGTGTTATCTTCACGATTGTGTTGCAAAAGTACATTTTGTATGACGAAATTATTCAATGTTGAGCTATTTTGACATTTGTTCTAGTCATGAATGATAAAGATGATTTCTTTTGGGCTAGCTACGCCACTAGCACAAAGTATATAAAAGAGAGTGTAAGCGTAGTTTTGGCCAGTTGGGGTGTGTTAGTTGCGTCGGGCAGTCGTTGGCTTGTCAGTGGTTGCTAAGTGGGGGTGAATTTGCTGGATTTTGGGGGTCCCGTAAGTGGTTTAGGTGTAGTGTTGGGGAGAGGGTAACGCCCTCCCCTAGTTCTCTGCTGTTCTTTGTTTATACTGTGTTTATGTCTTTTCTCTGAAATTGGTCCGTTCCATATTTTGTAGTCGAAAAGTAAATTGTTCAGTGGCTATTTTTATTCATAGAATAGGCAGCGGTCGCGTAGAACTAATTTTAGTAGTCACGACACATACTCGCTTTTCCCTTTTCTCTGATTAGACTAAAGCCTAGACACCACACACTGAACTCGAATCTAGCAATCTTTACTGAGGTTCGATAGAGTAGTTTATTCTATAGAGGATACGCACGTAACCTCACACTACTTGCATTGCCGAGAAACATTAAGAATCATAGTTTGCATTGCCGAGAATGGCAGTGCCGAGAAAGTGCATTTTATGAAACCTGCTTTATTTATGCGGCATGTATGTTACTCTCTTATAAGGTTACCAGACATGTTCAGAGCAGAGCAGTTGAGAAATGTGTGCATGTTTATTAAAGCTTTAGCGCTTTTCTTTTCGGATCTTTTCAGGATAACCCCCCCCCCAGGCCCAGATTCCGCAAAACTTGACCAAATGAGCTGAAATTTGGTATGGGTATGTTTTCGACCACGCTGAGTTCAAATATCGCAAAATTTTTCGATTTCGCGAAATTCGATTTTTTGATTCGTAAGGGGGGACCAAGGGGAACCGAAAAATTTTTTGTCTTAGATGTTGCTGAAAAGTTGTATTTAGGGGTTTTCGGGGTCGTAGAACACGAATCTCAAGTCCGTTTTTCGATTCAGCTTTTCGTTAGTTCAATATAAGCTAAATTTGCAAGCTTAAGATGTAAGCTTATACTGAGCGGACGAAAAACTGAATTCAAAAAACGGACTTCAGATTCGTGTTCTACGACACCAAAAACCCCTAAATACAACTTTTCAGCAAAATCGAGGACAAAAAATTTTTCGGTTCCCCTTGGTCCCCCCCTTACGAATCGAAAAAATCTAATTTCGCGAAATCGAAAAATTTTGCGATATTTGAACTCAGTGTGGTCGAAAACACACCCATACCAAATTTCAGCTCATTTGGTCAAGTTTTGCGGAATCTGGGCCTGGGGGGGGGTTATCCTGAAAAGATCCTTCTTTTCTGCAGAAAAGCACCAATAACAGGGTTACATACAAAATTAAATTAATATGTCTCTTATTTATTTTTGGAGAATTTTTTGCTTTTTCTGCTAATGATTTGAAGTTGGAACTCATTTCTTTTACGATAGCTCAAGAACTAAACTGTGCAATTGTCAGAACGCAGGAATTGCCAAGGACGGCTTGTAGTTGTTTAATTGGGTAACAGGAAATTTAATCTGGTTTCGATCAAAGTTGCGTGTTTGCACCAGGGATTTTTAAAAAATCGGACATGTGCTTTCAGTGCACTTTTCATTTCAAAGGCTTTTTTCTGAGCTTTAATGCTGCCACAAATGGTGATCGTTCTAGAGAAGAAAGCCAACAAAAATTTGTAAGACCGGAGCACAAATATATGTAAATTGTTTTACAAAAACATGGGGAAGCATGTGCGAGGAAAGAAGGAAAGCATTTCATGCACGTTCACGTTCACTAACTGTTTCAGAAAATGCATTACGGTCCAATTTCATTAAACTTTAAAATTTCGGTAAAAACATCGGATATATTATATGGTTACAAAGTCTGTGAGTTTTTCAATTTCTCAAAATGTTGTGTTTTAATAAGTGTATTTTTCAATAAAATGTTTGCGAAATTTATCTTGAACGCGAAATCTAATGTATAATCCTTGAAAATAGTCTTTGCTTAATGTAAATAAAGTTGCAATTATATAAATGCGGCTGGGTTGGTGCCGATTTCTGGAAACGAGAAAAGATATTTGCTGATTTCCAGAGATCGGCAATTCTGGAATATGGGCACATATTGACTGGCAGAGCCTTTACTTCGTGGCAAAATGTCGTGCGTGGGTTCGAGTCTCACGATGATGATATTGTGATATTCGCAAAATCCCTAAAAATTTCAGGGAAATTGTGAAACTTAAACTTAAAAAGTTTAACTAATTTTTAGTAACTGAATTGGGCGGGGAAAGAGTGGGATTCCACATGGCAACTTTGTAGCTACTGGTCAATAGATCAGACTAAGAGTTCAAGCGCGCTCTACGTCTACAGGTCAGGAAGGAACGCTCCGCGTCACGACTTGAAGCCAGATCTCTTTCGAACATATCTTGCTACCATCAATCCTGAAATTAGCAATTCCTTAATTTTAATTCATTCCTTAATTATTAATTTCATTAATAAATTAATTTTTGCAATTCAATTTGATAAAATTGAAATATAAAAGCTTTGAATTAAACTTGCATATATTTCTCGACTGCTTAGAAATTTAGAATGTATTGTAACATTTAAAGACTGAATGCGCTTGCAGTATAGATAAAGCAGGTATCATAAAATGCACTTTCTCGGCAATGCAATTCTCAGCAATGCCATTCTCGGCAATGCAAACTATGATTCTTTAGCTTTCTCGGCAATGCAAGTCATGAGCATTGACCGTTCTCGGCAATGCAATTCTCGGCAATGCCTTTCTCGGCAATGAGCATTCTCGGCAATGCAATTCTCGGCATTGAATGTTACCCTTTTGAACAAGCTTCCTGCAAGATTTAAGGCAAAATTTGCCGATTATTCATTTGAAAGTCATTTATTTCAACTTCAGTTAAGTATTTGTAGACACGTCCGTTTACAAAATGCAACAAATGCTACAAGCGATTAATTGCAACGTAAACAGGTTTTCGTACGTAAATGCGCCTGAAATGCCGTAAATCTTGCGCCTCCCCCCAGCTCTATCTTTAGATTTTTCACCATAAAATTTTGTATGGGTGCATACTGGAGGCAATGAATTCAAAAATTTTAAAATTTTAAAATTAAAAAAATTAAAAATTTTAAGGGGTCTTGTCTTGTTTACCCCCCCCCCCCCCCAGTACTCAAAATACTTAAAACTTGACCAAATGAGCTAAACTTTGGTGTGGGTATGTTTTCGACCACGCTGAGTTCAAATATCGCAAAATTTTTCGATTTCTAAGGGGGGACCAAGGGAAGCAGAAAAATTTTTTGTCTTCGATTTTGCTGAAAAGATGTATATAGGGGTTTTCGGGGTCGTAGAACACGAATCTGAAGTCCGTTTTTCGATTCAGCTTTCCGTTCGCTCAGTATAAGCTAAAGCTTTAAGCTTAAGGTGTAAGCTTATACTGAGCGAACGGAAAGCTGAATCGAAAAACGGACTTCAGATTCGTGTTCTACGACCCCGAAAACCCCTATATCATCTTTTCAGCAAAATCGAAGACAAAAAATTTTTCTGTTTCCCTTGGTCCCCCCTTAGAAATCGAAAATTTTCGAATTTCGCGAAATCGAAAAATTTTGCGATATTTGAACTCAGCGTGGTCGAAAACATACCCACACCAAATTTTAGCTCATTTGTCAAGTTTTAAGGATTTTGAGTACTGGGGAGGGGGGTAAACGAGACAAGACCCATTTTAAGTTGGTAGGGGGATACAAAGTAGATAAAATTTTTATTCCTGGTTCTGCTGAAAACTTGCATACAGGTGTTTGGTGAAGTGTTGACCACGAATTTGAAATCAGTTTTTCGATTCAGCTTTTCGTTAGCTCTGTATAAGTTTACAGCTTTCGCTTGTATCCAAGTTTTTGATGCCCTTGGTCTCCCTACGAACCAATTAAAATTTTTAATTTTTTTAATTTTTAAATTTTTAAATGATTTGAATTTAAGGGTATTTGTCAAAAAATCGAAAGTTGGGACTGGGGGAGGGTGCAAGAGATCCCGCAAAATTTTACATTATCAAAAACAAATGCTCCAATCAATCCTAAAGGGGAGTTTACAGTATCAAACTTTCGTATGATTTCTTTCAAAAATTTTTGATTTCTGATCAAAATTTTTCTCCAACAAATGTCAGACGAAATTCTCGCATGTAAACGACTGTAGCTGAGTCAGCAGCTCTGACAAGAAAATTTTTGTTGGATTAAAATGGAAATTTCGTTTGATATCAGATGAAACTGACCAATCGTATGGCTTCATTTTAAAGAAAGCTGGCGTGAAGCAACAGTCAAATGAAAAATATACTGTTAGTTAAATACTTACTTAAAAATATACTGTTAAAAATATACTGTTAATATACAAATAGTATATATAAAACATCCTACTACATATTTTACACCGATCAAAGCAGTTACAGACCAATAGAATATTCCACTTATGCCTAGTGGAATTCTGCCTGCTCATCGTCAAAACTTAAAAGTGGAAATATGCCTACTCGCATTTAGCAAAGCTAAGAAGTGGAATTGTTCCTACTATTTCGTTTTAATTTTATGAACTGTGCTTTCATTACCTTTTATATTTACACACTTGCTTCGCCGGATTATTAAAACTACAACAACAACGACAACAATAAGAGCAAATGACAACTTAGTACACAAGGTAGAATTAACATCTTTGTTATTATTGCTTAATGTTACCAATTATTGCATTGCCCCCTTGGGCAACTTACCGAGAATCTAAAGGGGTGGCCGCCTGCCAGGTGGAGCTACCACAGGACCTCCATTACGGTGAAAGTAATGGATGTACTGATAACCTTGTAGAACACCTCGGATAATTGCAACTGCAGTCAGCTTTCCCCACACCCAGACAAAATTCTAAAATTACTGACACGACCCCTAACCGTCGAACCGACTGGGGTGAGATGGCTGTAAAAAAATTATTGCATTGAAACGGATACTTTTCCATTGTAATTTTTGCAGTTGAAAAGGCAACATTGAATTTTAATTCAAACTGAAATTTTTAACTATTTCGTAAGTAGTGTAAAATGATTTGAACTTTGAAGCTTTAACGTAAATTAATATCTTCATGCTAGATCACTTTATTTCAGAATATTCCGTTAGCAAAACCAGCATTATAGTTTTCAGAAACTGCGATGTCATTTTGACATAACTTCTTTGAAGTTTGTCTGCGTAATCGGAGACTTATCTATATCTATACTACCAAGAGTACCACCTAGTAGGCAAAAAGTAGGGATAATTCCACTATGCATAAAAGAAGTAGGCACAATTCCACTTTTGAGATTTTCTGAGTAGGTACAATTCGACTTTTGAGACCAAAAGAGTAGGCACAATTCCACTAGGCATAAGTGGAATACACGACACTAGTATATTCATGGGTTAAGTTATATCAAGAGTACATAATAGATAAGAGTATGACAACAGGCAGGCTATCTGTTATCAGAGCAAAAACTATGCTATGCGCGCTATCGGCTAACCTCCCCCCCACAAATTGACCCTATATAGGTACGGGGTCCAAACGGGGGTCGCTCACTGCTTTGCATAATTACACGTTATAATTAACCGAGGCCTAATTTGGGAACAGGGTGCAAGCGTGTATGTTTAACATATGCATGTAGAAAACATACTAAGCGAGTGAGCGACCCCCGTTTGGAACTATGTACCCATATAGGGGCGGTGTTAGAGGGGGTCAATTTGTGGGGGGGGGTTAGCCGATAGCGCGCATAGCATAGTTTTTGCTCTGATAACAGAGAGCCTGCCTGTTGTCATACTCTTATCTATTATGTACTCTTGGTTATATACACGTATATACGATTTTACATAATATATGAGATACTACAAGTTCTAAGAACAGTTGAAAATAGCGAAAATTAACAACCATGTCTAGCTGGTTTGCGAACCTTTCAGAAAGTTTATCTTAATCGATATTTTCTGTGTTTGTTTTCCAAAACCGGAAACAGAACAGGTCAACATCTTTTTCAGGGCCTGTCTAACATCTGACAGCTTATAAAGATAGATCAGCACGTTCAGAATATTGTTACTCTGAATAATTACCCACAAAACCGGCGGCACCAGGCCCCCCATAATCAGCTCTTTACCAAACGAATTAATGGATGCCTGGGCTAGCCAGGGCAGAATATAAAAAAGCAAGGTTGTCAAAACGACCCACAAAATTGTTTTGGTAATTTTAGACTGCCACTTATGCTGACGATGTTTCAGCGCTGGATGGCAGGTTACGTTTTGATATTTTAAAATTATGATTACACCAATATACAGTATGACAGCAAGAATTTCAACGGCTGCAATGAAACTTGTATAATAAAGTGCATAACCATTAGTAGAGGCCCAGGTACTCAAACACTGCAGTTGCACGTCGTGCACACGCGGCATATAAGCAGACAGTACAACAGCTACAATATAACTGACAATACTGTAACCGTATACAAAAGACAAAGCTTTCAGCAGATAGCTAAGTTGTAAAGTGGAGTAGTAGCTAAGCCAAGCCACTGCTAACAGTCTGTCAATGCTGATAAAAAGATTCATCAACGCCGTGACCTGCGGTCCAAATAAGTAGAAAAAAGTTGCCGGTTCCGCGCCCATACAGTGCCACCCGGTCACCCAGAAGTACAGCTGTTGAGTTAAACTTAAACACAGTCTTCGAGCACCACCAATTAAAAATCCGAGTCCGTACAAAAAATCTCCGAAGCCCTGAGCACACACCATCAACAGCTCTTTTCGGCTTCGCAAATGTTTGTACCACAATATTGGTAACATCAAACATAGATTTCCACAGATAACCAAACTGCCTGTGATCATGTACAGGCAGTTGACAACAATTTGCTAATTGTAATTTTCTTCCGATTTTGTCCAGTTTGTCGGATTGGCCATCCTAAAACGGAATTTCTATGTCTATCAATTTTAGTTCGTTTAAAGTTGGAAAAGTGAACCTCTCATTTTTTGCAAAAAATTACATATTCCTAGACAGCAGTGAACTACATATAACTAATCTTTAACCATTTCAGGACCGGATTTTCTTTGAGTCAACGGTTAAAGCACCCGTTTTTACATTTTCGACAGTCGTTTCGGATTGAGAGCACCTAGAGATAGGACCACCACTAATCGATGGATCATTGATTTCTTGTCATTTCATAATTGATATACAGAGGGACTCTAACGCATTCAAAACAGATAGGAACCGTCAATGTTGGGTAGTTGGAATTTCTGCAAAACTGTTGTGGAAAATTGCTTAAATTCAACGTTAAATTTACCTTTGAATTGATGGAAATTTTCACTTGAAAAATAAATGTAAATTAGACATAGCTAATCTTGCACTATGGCTGGGTTTGAGAGAAATGAAAAATAAAAAGTAAAATAGCTCAACTTCTGTAAAGTGAAAACGGTTTGGGTTTGTTCCATGGAGAAGGGTACAATTAAACCAGAGTTTGTGGAAAATGAAAAATGTCATAAACATTTCGTAGACCGTGTACCTCCCTTTCGATAAACTTTTAGACAAAACGACTCCCGTCATTGATAGAAGCAGTTTTAAAGCGGATATCAAACGCCTACAAACACTCTCTGACTTTAGAGAGATGAAAGCTCCAAAGGGCTTAAAAATCTTTTATCTGTTTGTTAGCAATAAACAAGAAACCGGCTGTGCCTTCCGGTAAAGCTTTGAAGTATTAGCAAAATTTTTAAAATCTAAACTTTTTTCAAAAATTGAGACTATCCACTTTTTCGTAATCGCAGAAATACAATTTGATCATATTTTGTGGTTTGATATCTGCGCAACTAACAACTTAAATGGTAAATTTGGTAAATATGGTAAATTTAACTTAAAACTTAAATTTAACGCTTTAGGAGTGCGCTTTTTGAAGTAGCACAGCACACTACTTCACTGTATTAGTACATAGTTTATTGCTTAATCTTAAACAAACACTATTTTATTCTCCAAATTTGCTGGTTTGCTGGTTTTTCAAATGCAGCAAAGCACTTCATCCACAGGGAAGTGCAACTTTTGTCTCGACTTGCAAGGCCCAAACTAAAATATTTTCTGATTATTAAATTAATGAAATTAAAACGATATTGTACGCAGTTAAGAACTTCCAAATTTTGGTCATTTTTTACTTTCTCCGATTTCGCTGATTTTTACATATGTTAGGGTCCAAGCGGTATATTTTAATGAGTTTTTAAAATTAAAGTTGTAAGTCGAACGGTTGTTGCGCAATTTCACCTCAAAGTTGAGGGCTCATGTTTTGAACATAGGAAACTTAAAAAGTTTCACTTTTTTGCAGTAGTGTCAAAAAATCTCGAAACTGGGCAGTGCCAACCAGCCGTCTCTGGTATCATTAAAAAAACCCGGATGAGGACTGTGGTTCCTTGGAACTAGAATTTTGACTTAGGTCTTTAACATTTTTAAATCAATTTTTGAATATTTAAAATTTGACCCGCTTTTAAAATGGATTCAAAGTTTAAATGTTCAAATCTCAAAAATAAATTAAAAAATGTTAGAAGCCTAAATCAAAATTCTAATTCCAACAAATCACAGTCCTCATCCAGGCCTTTTTAAGACACGGCTGGTTGGCATTGCCCAGTTTCGAGATTTTTTGACACTACTGCAAAAAAGTGAAACTTTTTAAGTTTCCTATGTTCAAAACATGAGCCCTCAACTTTGAGGTGAAATTGCGCAACAACCATTTTAAAAACTAATTAAATTATACCGCTTGGACTATAAAATAAGTAAAAATCAGCGAGATCGGGGAAAGTCGAAAAAATTACCAAAATTTGGTTGGACCCAAGTGGTCGTGGCAGTGAGAATTAATTCAATTAGCTATTTTACAAAAACTGTTCTTATTTACGAGAGCATATAATATAGTTGTTTACTTTTATAGGTGGTAACAGTAAAGGTGTAAAGCGTGATGGTGATAGGCATACACAGCGCGTATAATTTTACATGTAGGGTAATCACTGACACTGTCATAGGGGCTGTGGAGCAATGGATAACG